>ML776636.1:1544014-1600790 GCA_009831015.1 Picea engelmannii
GTGCCTACCTATTAGGTAAGGACACCATTTCTTCAATGCATGTAGTATTTCCATAATTTCCTTCTCATAAATGGGTTTGTGTAAGTCCTTTCCCTTGAGTGGTCGACTTTCAAAAGCCAGGGGCCTTCCTTCTTGCATTAGGATAGCACCAATTCCATTTCTCGAGGCATCACATTCCATAATAAAGGTTTTTGTGAAGTCTGGAGTGGTCAAGATAGGAGCTTTGCGCATCACCTCTTTAACTTGTTCAAAAGATTTAGTTGCCACTGGAGTCCATGAAAATTCATCCTTCTTAGTTAGTTTCGTTAAAGGTGTTGCTATTCTTCCATAGTGTCGAAAAAACTTGTGGTAGTAACCTGTCAAACCCAAAAATCCTCTAAGATTCTTCAATGTTTTGGGAATCGGCCAGTCCATCATGGCCTTAATCTTGTTAGGGTCTACCTTGACAGCTTCATGAGATACAATATGACCCAAATAATCTACCTCCTTCACTCCAAAGAAATATTTGGATGGTTTGGCATATAGTTGTTGCTCCTTTAGTAGTTGTAGCACCTTGTCAACATGTTGCACATGATCCTCCCAAGACTTGCTATAGATTAGTATATCATTAAAAAATACTATCACAAATTTTCGAAGGAAGGGCTTGAAAATGGAATTCATCAACCCTTGGAATGTGGAAGGTGCATTTGTAAGGCCAAAAGGCATGACCAAAAATTCATAATGGCCTTCATGAGTTCGAAATGTTGTTTTTGAGATATATTCTTCCTTCATTCTAATCTGATGATACCCTGAACGAAGATCCAATTTTTTGAAATATATTGCTCCATGCAGTTCATCTAACAATTCATCAATGATGGGAATGGGAAACTTATCTTTAATAGTGATCTTGTTGAGCTCTCTATAATCTGGACACATACGCCATGAGCTATCTTTCTTGAATACCATTACCAATGGTGAAGAGTAAGAACTTTGGCTAGGTCTAAAAATGCCAGCCTCTAACATTTCTTCAACCATGCGCTCAATTTCACTCTTTTGGGCATAAGGGTATCTGTATGGCCTGATGTTAGGAGGAACACTCCCAATAATTAGGTGAATTTCATGATCATAATTTCGAGTGGGTGGAAGACCTTTGGGAATATCTTCAAATACTGTGGAATCCTTATTAATGATCCATTGGAGATCTTGAGGAATAGATGGCTTAGATGCTTGAACATCTAGGGAGCATAGTTGTGCAATAATGGTTTGATGCCCCTTTTTCAATAATTTTGTCATGCCATTAGAGCTTATCACCTTACCGGGTTTCCCTGTGATACCTCTTAACTCAATTTCTTTTCCTTCCAATGAAAAGTTCTTGAAAATTAAAAGCCATTATTCCTAATGATTATAACCATTGGATTCCTAGTACAACATCGGCACCACCCATGGGTATAGAAATCATTGGACTATTCATTACATATTCCCCCATAGTAAGACTGATCTTATTGCATTTTCTTGAGCAATTGATAGTTCCTCCATCTGCAATCATTACTTGAAACTCTGGCACTGGATATACAAAGCAATTGAGAGCTTTGGCTAATTTATAGTGAATGAAATTATGAGTACTGCCAGAATCAATTAGGACTATTACCTTTTTTTTTTGATGTTTCCTTTGATCTTCAGGGTTTGAGGAGTGCTAATTCTAGCCAATGCATTACACGATATCATGGGAGTCAACTCTTCAGACAAAATTGCTTCTACGTTTTCATCTAGATATGGTTCTTGTTCTTGTTCTTCTTCCTCTTCACAATCTATGTAGAATAATTTCTTCTCACCACACTTATGTCCCTTACTGTACTTGCTGTCACAATTAAAGCATAAACCTTTTTCTTTTCTTTCCTCCAATTGTTGAGCTGTCAACCTTGTAGGTTGAGGTGCTTTAGAAGAAGGACCATTATTCTCTCTATAGATGTTAGGATTGGTCCTTCTAGTAGCCATAGCCATATTTTTACTTTCAACATTTCTTGCCACCTTAAATGCATTCTTCAATGATTTGGGTTCCCAAAGGAAAACCTCATGTTGAATGTTATCCTTAAAGTTCCTATGAATACATCAATCAAGTGCTCATCTGGAATATCTGTTACCTTTATATTCAATCTTTGGAAGTTCTCAATGTGCTCAGTAACTAAACCCTTTTTCTTGAGATTTATCAATTGGCTAAAGAAGGTATTTCTCCTTGTATCCTCATAGTGTGTTATCATTTCTTTCGTGAAAATTTTCCAAGTGACAAGTGATTTTTGAGAACAAATCCATCGATACCATACAAACTGATTGGGTTCTAAATATAAAGAAGCAATCCGTACCTTTTATGTATGTGGCACATTATGTAGATCAAATAATTGCTCCATCTAAAGTATCCATGTGATTGGGTCCTTGCCATCAAACTTCCTCATATCAATCTTAGGAACGTGGTTGGTCTTCAACCCAAAGTAGGAGTTTCTCCATTCTTGATTCACCTTCCTTGTGTCCTCATCATGAATTTCATGGGATACATTTTCACTTTCAGGTGTCCTCTCTATTAGGAAATTTTTCAATCCTTCCATGATCTCCCCTTTTAAAGCGTCCATCTTAGTATTTATTGCCTCAAACTTAGCTTCTGTTGAATCCATCATCTCTTGTAGTTCATATTTTTCTACTGTCTTCTTTTGTAAATCACTTATGTCCCTACGCATTTCTTCACCTTCATAAAGAGTCCAAGTAGGATTGTGTAGAGGCTTATTTGGTGTAGAAGTTCCCTTTTTTGGTGGCATGTTGGCCAAGTATCACTTTAAACCTTGATTTTGAGGTGGTTCTGCTAGACAATCTTATTTTTATTGTATCTCCAAAATTTCGGCCCTTTCGAGTATGAAATTTTTTTTTTGTAGGTCTCTGATATTTCTTCTCTTCAATGCCATAGGTTTGATAAAAATTGGATGTGCCAAGTGGAATTTACAGTAACTTCCCCACAACTTGCTGATTTTTGGCCTTTTCAGGAGATCTCACTTGTATAGCATGCCCCGCACAAACTAATTGATATAAAATTCTAAAACTCGTACCGGAACTACTATGAGTTGTCCACTATCCAATGCAACTTGTCTCACTCAATTTGGATACTCTAGGAATAATTTATGATTGTGTTACCCGGAACACCTGCTTGAGACTAGTCAATAGGACTATTCATATACCCTATCTTCCACAGGGTGTATCTACAAATTTAAGATGACCCAGAAGATGAAATTGCTACCACAAATACCTTACTAATTTCTAAGAATATCCTCTGGAGTTCAGGGTCTGAAATGTTACAAAAACAATTTTATAGCGAAAATTTTGCAATGACTCAATTCAGGATGATTCTAGAACCCTATCTTACAAAGGTTGTATCTTCGAAAGGATAATGCCTCAAGAGCTTAATTTTTAACCCGACGTACCTTGATCCACATAATAAATATCCTCCAAGTCGTTCCTTCTGAATCATTGTAGAAACAATGTTATAGTGAAAATTCCACGGTGTCTCAGATGTAGTAGTGAAACCCCAAGACCTTGAGCTCTGATACCATATGTTAAGAACCAAATATCAATATAGCATAGAAAAACCTTAGAATAAGTATTCAACGGCTTGAAAAAAAGATAATTTCAAATAATAAGCCTCTTCGAGGGGGAAACCTCCTTTTACCCCACATAAATGTTCAAGTACAATATGATTCCAAATGAAAATGTCTCCTTGGTATATATAGGAGACTAAGAGGTATAATTACAACTAATGGAATAAAGCCGACATAAATAAAATAACATTACTAATGTAATATGCCCCAATTAAGGGGTAATGAGCCAATATTAGGTCTTAACAAATTCCAATCAAGTCTTTGTTCGAAATCATTGAAGTTCTCTACCTGATCACCTAGATCCTCTTGTCTGTTCCTCGACGAGCCGTCAAAGACCTCTGGGTAGTGAAGTTGTACACTAACATTACACTCCTACTTGAGTTATGAAGAACTTGAATTTGTTTCTCAAGCTCTGAAGGCCTCATCTCCAGCCATCAGGCATCATTGGCTTCTTGAAGATGGATATTATACATGTATATCTTTGATCTTGAGATGTAGATCCATTGTGTATTTGATTGGCATCCATGATTTATTTCATCTCGAGCATGGGTATACATGCCTCAATGAGACAATTTTTATTTTTGCAGATGGCACCTCCCAAACTCTGATCCCGGGCTCACTCGCTTCGTACATTGGTAAAGATTTGTAATGTATTTCATCCATCAAATGCTCTTCTGACCTCACACATTAAGGGGCATCTTTTATAACCCTAAATTGCACCATACATGCATACATGGCATCAAGCCATCTTACTTGCTATTTTTGCCAAGCCATCACTGAGTAGCTCTTCTTAAAAACCATATTTTTGAAGATGTATGCACCATGCACCATTACTTCCCACGTACATATGCTAGATGCATCATTACTTCCCATGTATGTACGCTAGTTTCACCATTACAACCCGCATATACCCACAAATTTTTCAAAAATTAAAAATTTGCAAGGAATTTGTTGAGATTGCAGGATATTGGACAGTTTCCCAACTATTCCACTGCCTATAGCCCATCACCCAACCGAATAACCATCCTTCTTGTCGTATAAAAGGAGGTGTTGGGGTCTCATTCAAAATCTAAGCATAATAATAGTGAAGTGAAACTCTTCCCATTTCACTTTCCCCCCTTGCCCCAAGAATTTGCAGCCACATTGTGAGTTTTGAGCCAGAATTCCCTTATTCTTGCCTTTTTCCTCATTCATAAGAACATGTCATTTCCCTAGAGAGAATTGTGAGAGGAGAAGGATACGTGGAAGTAGTTGGAGCTTGGTGAAGAGGAGCTTGGACCAGGTTCGAGGAGCAGTCGTCGATCTCATTGTAAGTGACTTTGTGAGATTAATATAAAGAAGGACTTTTTCTGTCCCGCCATATGATGTGTTCAATATTTATGTTTGATTTACATTTTATTATGACATCTAACCCACTAATTCATATATAATATGTTTTTTTGTAGTTTCTTGTTTGTCTTTTAGTGAATGCAGGTCATCCTTCGGAGGAGATTTGCAGTCGAGGAACAACTGAATGCAAAAGGATCGACACCGGACGTGGAGTTCAAGGTAGAGTTACCAGATCCTTTTATCTTAGTTTTTTATGTATGAATTTGGTGTATTGTCGGGGTAGTTGTTAAAAGTAAGAGACTTTAGACGGTTAGCTCTGCCTGCACGTTGAACCCTAGTGTAGTCCATAGGGGGGTTTTCCCACTATAGCACATAGCCCAGCGGGACTATGGTTGGCTATGTACATTTTTTAATATCAGAAGCATGAGAAGTTCTCAATGTGGTATTCCTTGGCCTGGGAGGCCTGGGGTGTGCTACAAAATTGGTTTCAAAACTTAGCAAGAGTGTTAAAAGGAGTAGCATGGCCTGGCCTAGGTGGTTGGGGGTGTTACACCTAGGAGCCCTAAGCTTTTGAGTTGCTCAATTTCCTTCAGGATTTTTCCTTGTAAACTGTTGCCTCTCATATATAACCTCTCCAACTTTTGAAGCATTTTAAGTGAAGACGGGATTTCCCCTGTGAAAAAAATTGACATCTAAACAAGGAAGATGGAATTTGTCCTGAGAGATAGTTTGCATAGAAACCTATAACTCTCAGGTGTCTTAGCATTCCCAATTCGGAAGGAACACTCCCCCGAAGGTTGTTGCTATCCAAATCTATGAATACCAAAGAGGATATATTTCCCAATAAGGTCAGGATTGTACCCATCAAATTGTTTTCTCCTAAGTCAATCAATTGTAAGTTGGGGAGAACGCATAGATCTTTGGGATAGTTTCTTGTGAGATTGTTAGAGAACATAGACAAGATTCTTAAACTACGAAAACTACCGAGAGTGGGTGGAATAGAGTCTTGGAGATGATTATACATAAGTAAAGCTTATTTAACTGAAACAAATTTCCCAATTGATAGGGGATGTGACCATGAAATTTGTTATCACTAAGGTCGAGTATTCCAAGAAAGGAGAGATTGTTGAGAAGGGGAGAGATTATACCTTGTAATCCCATGCCTGAAACATTAAGGGAAACTACTCTCTGTCTGTGCTGATTGCATATGATACCTGTCCACTCATAGAACAAAACATTTGGTTTCCAAGTAGCGGATAAAGATTGAGATGGATCATAAGTGATAATACAATACGACCACAAACAAGCTCTATTCACAAGAGAAAAACCAACAATGAAGAAACCTCGATAACAAGTACTTATCTCTTGTTGATCTTGTCAAACCCTAGCGAGGGTAGGCAACTTAGTCACCTCACAACCCTATCGCAACTCCTCCAGAGCTAGCGCACAAGAGAAACCACCAAGAACCCCAGTTTCAGTGTCTCCTAGGGTTGCCTTATACTTGCGCCTCCTTTCCTTCTTAGCTGAGATGATGAGATGAGTGAGTGTAAATGAGAAAAGGCATCACCTTTATTTATACTAGTTCAGTCACTTTACTGGGGTCGACTTCTCTTCCTAGAAATTCTATTTTTCCTTTATTATTTTTCTAGTGGGACCGACTTCTCTTCTGGAGTCTTTAATATTACTTTATTGTTTTCATGTGGGTTGATTTCTCTTCCTTAAAATTCTATTTCCACTTTATTATTTTCCTGTGGGCCAACTTCTCTTCCAGGGTATTCTTCAATTGTTCAATGGTCTTCCTTTGATTTCTTGGAATATTCCTCTCTAAGAAAAGATGTCCAGGAGGAAATACCTCTTGCTGCTACAAAAACATAAAAAATCCCTCCTAGTAAGGGACGTATTCTTCCATGATGTTCTCCTCTAGTAGTCCCAATCAGACCCATCCATTTCACGTGGCATGGACAAGACTACCACCATAGTCTCAAGACTACGTTGCCAGTATCTATGTTGTTTCTCCTCTCTTAGTAGCCCCAATCACACCCATTCACTTCACATGGTATGGGAAAGACTAACACCATAGTCTCAAGACTATGTTGCAAGTATCTATGATGTTTCTCCTCTCCTAGTAGTCCCAATCACACCCATCCACTTCACATGGTATGTGAAAGACTACCACCGTATCCTCATTCACACCTAGCGACTTCACATGGCTTATACAAGGATACACCATGGTCCCAATCACACCTAGCCACTTCAAATGGCGTATGAAAGACCATGATACAAGTCCCAATCACACCTAGCCACTTCACATTTCTTAGGAAAGACTTGAACCAAGCTACTCATTACTCCCTCAGTCAGTTCACATGACTGATCTAGGAATCCCTTGGCCAAAGGAAGAGTATCTTCCCGCTATAGGAGAAACATCACAAATCCCTCTCAATGAGGGTGGACATTATGCTTCACGCCAAGCTTATCTCTGAAGTACTCATACTCCACTCTAGACATAATCTTGGTGAGAATGTCTTCTATCTTCTCATCTGTGGATATGTACCAGAGTTCCACTGCTCCTTTATGCACCATGTATTGGATGAAATGGTATTTGATCTCTATATAATTTAACTTATCATTAAGACTGGATTCTTTGAAAGATTCACACAACTTTTATTATCAGAGTATATCAAAGTTGGCTCCAACTCTACATCAAATAACCCTACAAGCAAATTCTGAAGCCACACTTCTTCACGTCTTGCAACACTGGTTGCTATATATTTTTCCTCTATTGTACTAAGTGCCACTGACGTCTGTTTTCTGTTTGACCATGAGATCATACTTGATCCCAAATGAAAGTAACATATTGATATGATTTTCCTATCCACTACACTCCCCGCCCAGTCAGAGTTTGTATAACCATGCAGCTTTACTTCACTGTCTGAGACATATCTGAGTCCATATCCAATTGTTTCATGCAGGTACCTCATTACATGCTTTGCTGCTACCAAATATACATGTCTAGGTTCAACCATGTACTGACTCAATGTTTTTACTACAAAGCATATATCCAGCCTGGTGTTAACCAGGTACATCAAGGATCCAATCAACTGTCTGTACATTGTGGGATCAACCAAATCTGAATAAGAATCACTCAAGTGATTTAGATTCGTAACCACAGGTGTGGTCATGGACTTACATTCCATCATTCTGAATCTCTACAGGACCTCAACTGTATACTGTCCTTGGCTAAGGAAGATCTCATCTGGTCTCTTCCACACTTCTAATCCCAAGAAATAGTGCATCAACCCCAGATCCTTCATTTCAAACTCTTAAGTGAGCTCCCTCTTGCAACCATCTATGAGCTTCTCATCCCCTGTAAGAAACATGTCATCCACATATAGTAGAAATATCAAGGGGAAATCATATTCAACCTTATAGTAAAGGTTGGGATCTGCATTATTCTTGGTAAACCCCAAGCTCATCAAATAGTTTTCTATTCTGGCATATCATGCCCTGGGTGCCTACTTAATCCTGAACAAAGCTTTCTGATATTTACAAACATGGGACTCCTTCCCATAGATCACAAACCTTGTGGTTTCTCTATGTACACTTCTTCTTCAATTACACCATTCAAGAAAGAAATATTTACATCCATCTGGTGTAATTTCCAACCCATAACATAAGCAATAGATCTAATAGAAGTGTACCTAGATATTGGATAAAATGTCTCGTCATAATATTCTCCCTCTTTTTGGGAGAATCCTCTAGCCACAAATCTAGCTTTGTACTTCTCTATGCTTCCATTTGCAACATGCTTGATCTTGTAGATCCACTTGGAAGTCACTATTGACTTCCTTTCTGGTCTTGGAACCACTTCCCACACATAATTCTTCATGATTGATTGGTACACTTCCATCACAACATCCTTCTACACTTGTTTCTTTGCAACTTCGTCATAAGTGGAAGGTTCTGAATCAATGATCTTACTCATCAGTGCCACATAGCTAGAAAACTTGTGTGGTCTCTTTCTCTCTCTGGAAATTGACTCCCTCTGAGTCTGTACAATCTTTGGAGCCATTTTATCGCTCTACATCTATTGACTTCCTTTGAAGTTTTATCTCCTATGAACTTGCTCCTCCCTAGTGGATCCTGAGGGTTGACTCCCTCTGAACTCTAGCTTCTTATGAGATGGTACTTGGTGGGGTCATTTTCCTCACCACTGGTGGAGACACCTCCTCCTCCTCATAATTGGATGGTTTTGGAATCAATGATGTGACTAATCGATGTCATATAACTTGAGAACCTCAGAGGTTGTTTTATCTCCCTGAAAGTGTCATTGAGAGTTGCATTCCTCTCTACATCCTGCAAGGTATCACGAATCCATTTTGGCCTCTTCCTAGTCACTGCAATATCTATAGGTAGATCCACTGGCCCTTCTAGCTCTACAGACTCTTCTTAATGATCTGAAGAGTGAAAAATTGAATTAGAGGGATATATACAATCATCCTTCAGAAAACCTCAAACTCGGGTAAAAAACCCAGCCAACTTTTATTAGAGAGAATCTTTCTGATAATACAATATAGCCATGAACAAATTTTATTCACAAGAGAAAAACCCACAATAAAGAAACCCCAATAATAAGTACTTATATCTTCTTCCTATCAAACCCTAGTGAGGGTAGACAACTGAGTCACCTCACAACCCTAGCGCAACTCCTCTAGAGTTAGAACACAAGAGAAACCACCAAGAACCCTAGCTGGAGTGTCTCCTAGGGTTACCTTCGATTTGTACCTCCTTTTCCTTGTTAGCTGAGATGATAAGATGAGTGAGTGTAAATGAGCAAAGCCTTTATTTATACTAGTTTAGTCACTTTACTGGGGCCAAATTATTTTCCTGGAAATTCTATTTTTCCTTTATTATTTTTCCAGTGGGGCCGACTTCTCTTCTGGGGTATTCAATATTACTTTATTATTTTCCTATGGGTCGACTCCTCTTCCTTGAAATTCTATTTCCACTCTATTATTTTCCAATGGTCCAACTTCTCTTTAGAGGTGTTCTTCAACTGTTCAATGGTCTTCCTTTGACTTGTTGGAATCTTCCTCTCTAATAAAATTTGTCAAGGAAATATCTCCCGCTGCTACAAATACATCAATAGACTTAACCACTCAAATATGAATATCCAACAATTTTTCACCATATTTCAGGCAAAATTAAACAGAAAAATCTCCATAAAAAACCACATTTAGACTACGGCCTTTGGTTAATACTTTTGCGGCTCCACATAATGATAACAATTTGTTTATAATAACTTCAGTATGGTTTGCAACTAATTAAATAGTTTGCAGAACCATCCTGCCATATGTCCCTATCCAGAGAATGATGTTCACATTACTCATTGAATAGATAGGTATAATGGGCCTAGAAAGAGGCCCCTTCTACCAAGATATTACAAAAGTTAATTCTGTTATAAAATCTTCCATGAAGTTTCTACAAATCCATATTGATTTTGATCATAATTTCATCATAATTAGACTGGAAAGGAGACCACTTTGACATGTATGTAGATACTAATATGGAATGTCATCATCTCAACATGCTAACCAGGGCCCGCTAACCAGGGACCCCGCCTACAGTCAAGTTGCTTCCAATGCTTGAATACAAAATACATTGTCGATGTCGAGTCAAGTGCTTTCAAGATGTGGGGTATCAATGACTCTCTCTCTCTCAACATGACATAAAGTTGCTTCGAGTTAAAGAAGCGTGGAGTAGACCAAGAAAATAAAGTAACAGTTTTTTTCAATGAAAAATGATGGCGAGCAATATCCATCCTGCTACGCAGCATTGAATGTTGTGGCAGGTGGAATATAGGTCGCCATATTTGAAAGTAATTCAGATCTGACGACCTATAATCCACCTATTGCGACATTCAATGCTGCATAGAAGGATGAATATTGGCTGCCCAAAGTGATGTCATCATGACCATTAAAAAAACAAATCATTAAGGTAGGTCCTGGAAATATTGAGATTCTATGAACAAACAACATGGGACCATTTTGAACGACAAATACAACCATCACACCCTACCGAAAATCAGGTTGCTTGCCACCTGTTTAGCAGCAGTGACTCTACATGGCATCGTTGAAATGACGTAGAGACAAGAAGAAGAAATATGGTTTGGGTAACAACATGTATTTTAGGGTTTGACATTTTGTTCCTTTTTCGAGGATGTTTTTTTTGGTTTAATGTTACCCAAAAGTTTGGTAGAAATTATTGGATGTGTAGATTTAAATGGTTAATTATGTATAAGTTGAGTGCTCTAGGTGTTTTATAACACATTGAATCCATTTTTGTATTCATAAATGCAATTTAAACAACAAGAAATTGTGATTTCATGTAGATTTATGTCGTCGGATTTCGGAAAAAAGGACCAAAACATAGAACAGTTAGACAACTTCATCACAAAAATAATCATTTTAGGTACCACATACTTTTATATATATTGGTAAATAGATATTTATGGTTGGATTAGGTTTAGAGGTGAAATTGTTAGTTATTTGCAAGGATGGAATCTCACTATGATGTATTCATCAATCATAAGTATAAAAATCAAGTCATTAATCAATCCTTCACTAAGTACATGCTATCATTAGGTTAAATGCATTCTAGGTGAAAACCATTGAATTGACATAGTGAACCTACCCCTCCACCCCTCCATTATTTTCATACATATGTGAATATCTTATAGGGATTGATTGGGATGTAGATATTCAGATCAAATCAGATTAAGATGTTTGAGAAGATTCAAATTAAAAGGGCCCATAAGATTGCTAATATTAAATTATTTAAAAAGTACAAAGACAGTGATGGAATTATGTCTTTTGTTGTCATTAAACAACACCTTCATTCAAGAGAAAACAAACACATATTGAAATATTTGAGCTTAAATTTGGCTAGAGCATCGATCACATAGATGAGGAGAGAGATCAAGGGTCTCTCTAGTTTGTAGTTTAAACTTGGCATAAAGATTGAGGTTTTTGTAAAAGAGGATATATGGATGGTAGTGGAGTCTACATATGCTTGGAGAATGAACAAAACATTGGTTAATACCATGGACAAGAAAAATAAGAAGTTCAAGAATCTTTCAAATAAGAAAAATCCAAGCTCAAAGATTAATAAAATCAATGTGATGAATATTTCAAGACATACTTTGGATGACACCTCACTAACGGAAGTAGAAAGAGGTCTTAATTTTGTTGTTACAAGTGGGGTGCCAAGTGCGGGGGGTTGTCCTTAACCCTGAGGAAAAACTGTGAACTAACCTACACTTGGGTTTAGGTGAATCCACAAATAATCAAGAAAAATTCTTGGCCTTATACCAAGGGTTGAACATCCTCAAATCAAAGGAGATTAGATCTCTTATAGTCCTCAGGGTTTTACTCTTTATTTATTATTTAAAAAATGTGAAACTTGAACCCCTATCATACCACAAGTCTCTATAGACTAATCTTCAGAATCCAAGCGCTAGTGAGGATTTTTATCTCTATTGAGATCTATCGGGTCCTTAGATATCTCAACATCCAAGAGGAATACATGGAAAATGGAGTGTGATTGAATCAAGGAATGTTAAGCCAAAATGGGGGGGGATCCTACATTAGATTTCATCCCATGAAATTGTTCAAATCAAACATTAGAATTGGCATGTAGTTTGGAATGGAGAACGAGTGGTGCATCTCTCTAAATCAGATGAGATGGGTTATATAAACATCCCCTCCCCCCGTACTCTCTATTCATACCATCAAGCTCGGTCAAGTGAGTGATTTAAATTCTGACAGGATGGGTTTACTCAACAAATATGGGATTTTTTTCCTTCTCAACCTTCAATGGAGTTATATTGCAGTCAGCCAAGTAATAGCTCCATTTACTCCAACATTTGTTTGTTACGTCTTAGGGTTATGGTTCTAGCATATCCTTTATAGTGGGTTTTGGATCGTATTGTCTCAATTTCAGTGGGTGGTCTCCAATCAATATTTTTTGTGGATCTAGTTTAGTTAACATAAATCCCTCTATCATGGAGGGTAGTTATCACATCAATCACTATGATCCTTGTGAAATTGTGAATATTCATTGTAATGTCCGCTTCCATGTGATATTGACCATAGGAGACTTAGTAGCCTAGTTGTTCTCCCTAGGATATAGTGTCACTAAGAAAAAGAGGACTAAGAGGGAGAAAAGGGTTCACCAAATAATTAAAGCTAATTTCATAAATTCACTTTACCTTTTTCTTTTTTAATCTTTGTCACCTTATGAAATTAACTTTAATTATTTGGTCACCCGTTCTCTCCCTATTAGTCCATTTTTTCTTAGTGAGACAATAGCCTAGGGGGAATAGCTAGGCTACTAAGTCTCCCATGGTCAATATCACATGGAAGGGTCACCTTCCATGTGATATTGACCATGGGAGACTTAGTATCTTAGATGTTCCCCCTAGGCTATAGTCTCATGTCCGCTTCCATGTGATATTGACCATGGGAGATTTAGTAGCCTTGTTTCCCCCCCTAGGATATAGTCTCACAATGTCCCCTTCCATGTGATATTGACCATGGGAGACTTATTAGTCTATTTTTTTCCCCTAGGCTATAGTCTCACTAAGAAAAAGGGGACTAAGAGGGAGAAAATGGGTCACGAAATAAGTAAAGTTAATTTCATAAGGTGACAAAGATTAAAAAAGAAAAAGGTAAAATGTGAATTTATGAAATAATGGGAGAAAAAAAACATTAGAATCCTAAGTAATAATTTAAGTGATAAATAGAAGATGGGATAAAAGGAAGGAGGGTGACTTTCTCAAGTCATTCTTGTCATTTCTCACTTTCATCTTTGAGCTCTCCAGCTTAGACATTTTGAGGGTTTTGAGTAAACAAACCCTAGAGATCAGCAAGGAGGTGAAAGATTCCTCCGTTTATGATCCAAGCTTGGCCAAGGTAGTGAAATATTCCACCCTCATCATTATATTCGGTTCAGAACAATTTCAGTATTGCTTTGTAAAATCAAGGGCGCAAATTTGTGGTTTTCTGCAAAACTGGGGCACACTATCTAGGAGAGAAGAGATTGTGGGGCTTGAGGACCTTGGATATGGAGGGGATCTCACTTCAGAGGTTTTTTTCATCACCATGGTGCCTTCTATCACTAGTTTCGAAGAGGTTCTCACTGGATATTTATTTATTATTGAATATAGGAGAATTTCTAAAGGAGAGTGCATTGGTTCTCAAAGATATAGAGAGTTGGAGTGTCTAATCTATTTTTACAGTTGAGGGATCCAATCCTATGATCCTATCATCTCCAGATATACATATTTGTAGCACTTTTCAGGGGTTTGGAGGCTATAACAAGCAGGGCCAAATTTCCTAGGGGATTTCCAGCCAGAGAGGGGTGCAACTCAGCCAGAACAACCACCAAGAATATTGAAGGGAGAGAAATTGATCTTCATGATTCTCTCATGTATCTATTGGGAGTTTAGGAGAGCCATATATCACTATTTATATTGTATATTGAAGCTATTCTCCACCACATATATTAGTAAACCATCTCTATTCCAAATCTGTCCATCTCTTGTACTGAGGTCAGCTATATACTTAAATAAAATGCAAATCTGAGGTATTGGAGGAAATTTCTTGTGTTTCTTCTATTCCATATTGTTGTGTATCCATTTTTTATTTATTTTATTCATTTTCTTGTTGTAAAAACTCTAAAATCAACCTCAATGCAACTTATAAGGAAAATACAACAAATTGTTTGACAAAAAACCCACACTTAGAACAACAATAATGCACAAAATTACTGGTGAATCTATTTGGGAATTTTACTGTGGTATTGGAGCAAGGATCCTTGCCAACCTATGATAAAATTGATGACTAGAAGGAGGGGTCGAGGAGGATAGCCTTTACCAAAGACATCAGAGGGCGAAAAGTTAGAAGGAAGCATGGGGGAGAGATAGGAAACAAGAGATGATAATGATAAGGAAGTTTGGGAGAAAATGGTTTAGGAAATGAAGCACTCCATTGATAGGACATAGTTTAACTTGCAACATCACCTACAAGAGACACAAGAGCACTTATCTAGTGGACAATTCGATATCAAGACATATTTGACTACTTTTGAGCAAGGGCAAAGGGAATTGATTGATTCAGTGAAGAAAGACAAGAAAAGATTGCACAACTACTCATACAGATGGTACATGGCAGAGAACCACCAAATTATGGAGGAAACAATGGGGCTAGTGGTTATCATGGAGGAGAGAGGTCTCACACTGAGACTAGTCACAGAGCCCATACTGAAGGGAAAATATTATTTGGTGGTGCAAACAATAGGATGCTAGGGAGTAGTGGGGTCACGCCCATGCCTTACATTCCTAAGTTCCTTGACACAAAACATCAAGAGGCCCATATTATGGGACGAATAGAAGTGGAGGACAAATTTGAGGAGTACGAGAGGGAGTATGCAGCATCGAGTGCAGGATTTAGGAGGTAGGTTACACTAGAAGAATATTTTGGAATCAAATATATAGGTAGGCCCAGAGATTCTCACAAAGAAAAAAATGATATAGGGAACAAAGAAGGAAAAATGGAGATTCCCACCTTTGATGGGGAAAACAAATCTTCAACGAAAGCATGGGTACATAAACTGGATGCTTATTTGTAGCTTAACCCCATGACAGAGTTGGATGCCATCAAATTTTCTACCTTTTACTTGGAAGGAAAGGCCCATGAGTGGTGGTACCATGGGATCATGACCTTGGGGCATGATCACATTACTTCATATCCAAACTTCATACATAGACTCATGGATAGATTTGATCAGGGTGACCCAAAACTTCACTTCTGTGAGCTCAAACAATTTAGACATACAGGATCAATTGAAGAGTTCATAGAGAATTTTCAGAGGCTAGCATTGATGGTTCCAAATATGTCAGAGGCTAGGCTGATGATGTTTTTTTTCTAAGGGGATAATTGAGCCTTTGCACGATTGGGTCAAGGATTTTCAGCCTACCAACCTTCAGGATGCAATTTGGAGGACCATAGATTTGGAGGGCACCACTCCAAAGAGCAAGTTTACTCCAAGACCACCTCTTGCTCCAAGAGGAAGAGATCAAAGAATTGTGGACAAAGGTAAGGGGATACTTGATGAAGCCACAAAGTGAGAGTTGAGAAGGAAGCAACTATGTTGTACTTGTAAGGAACCTTGGGAGCCAGGGCATAGATGCATGGGAAAGGGACAAATTCACTACATAGAAATTCTTTCAGATAGTGAGGAAAAAGATGAGGTTGGACATCTTCAAAACATGGAAGTGACCCAAGCAAACGAGGAGCACACGCATGAGGAAGAAGAGGATGAGATAGTGTGCATACATGTAGGGATCAAGAAGGCTATTATAGCATCCATCAGTGGATTGCAAAGGTTTAGTACTTTCATAATAAAAGGGATCCTCCAAGGACAAAGGGTCACTGTGCTCATTGATGGTGGAGCTTCTCATAACTTCATTGATGTTTCTTTGGTAAACAGAAGACATCTTCCCATCGTGGATTTTGATGTATTTTTAGTGGAAGTAGTAGGAGGGCGCACCATGCCATGTGACAAGTACATTTCTCATATGAGACTCACCTTGGGAAGGAACAACTTAACATAGGATTTCTATGTGATGGACCTCCCAGATACCAATTTGATACTTGGATTTTAGTGGCTTAGCACCTTGGGTCCTATCACTACCAACTACAAGACCATGGATATGTCCTTCAATTATGAAGAAGGAAAGAGACAAACCCTAAAGGGAATGGCAGAAAATACATCCAGGGTGGTCTTAGCAAAGCATATGGAGGTTGTTTTCAGGCATGGAGACATGGCTTATGCAGTAGAGTGTCTAGTTATCACTCAAAACACTCAGGATAAGTGCCAACACTATTTACTAGACATATAGAAGATCATTGATAGGAATGAGAAGGATTTTGGACATATTCCTCTAAAGAAACTACCAGATAGAGGCTTTGAGCACATTATAGAACTTGAGGAAGGTGCCAAACTATCATTACCACACCTTATAGGCACCCAAATAAATTCAAGGATGAAATTGAGAAATCCATCAAAGAAATTTTGGACATGGGGCATATTAGACCAAGTTCCAGCCCTTTTGCATCTTCAGTTGTATTGGTCAAGGAAAAGGATGGTACCATGCACATGTGTATTGACTATAGGGATTTGAACAAGAAAATCATCAAAAGCAGGTATCCCATTCCCAGGATAGATGAGCTATTGGATGAGCTTCATGGCACGGTGTATTTCACCAAGATTGATCTACACTCTGGATACCATCAAATCAAGATGAGGGAACATGATATACACAAGACATATTCCATATGCCATTATGGACATTATGAATTCCTAGTCATGCCTTTTGGGTTAACCAATGTGCCAGCCACCTTTCAATCCTGCATGAACTATATATTCAACAAACAATTAAGGAAATTCCTACCGATTTTCTTTGATGACTTGTTGATATATAAAAAGACATGGGAATATCATCTCAATCATGTGTATGAGGTCTTAAGCATCATGGAAGAAAAAGCATTGTATGCCAAAGATTCCAAGTGTGAGTTTGGGATGACTAAACTTATATACTTGGGTCAGATCATTGGGGCACAAGGGGTGTAGGTTCACAAAGAGAAGATCCAATCCATATTAGATTGGCCCATACCTAAAACACTTACAGAGCTCAATGGATTCCTTGGAATTTGTAGCTACTACAGGAGGTTTGTTAAAGGTTTCTCTCAACTATGTGCACCATTGAATGACCTGACCAAAAAGGGAGAATTCAAGTGGAGTAATGAAGCATAGCTGACCTTTGAAAAAATGAAGAAGGTAATGAGAACTTGTCAATTTCTATCTTTACCAGATTTTTCCCAACCATTCATATTAGAGTGTGATGCATCAGGGGAAGGAATTAGGGTTGTACTCATGCAGAATATGTATCTTATTGTGTTTGAAAGATGAAAACTAAGAGGGCCTGAGTTACTGTACACTATTTATGACAAGGAAATTTTAGCTATAATGTATTCCCTAGCTAAATTCAAATAATACTTGGTGGGAGCAAAATTTAAGGTCATAACTGACCATAACGACCTCAAGTACTTTCTAGAGAAAAAGGATCTCAATGAGATGCAATAGAAGTGGGTGAGTAATATCCAAGCCTATAACTTTGACATAAATTTTCTCAAGGGGAAAAACAATGTGGTATCAAATTCCTTATCTAGAAGACCCTTATCCTACTCCATGTTAGAGTTATCAGTTGATTGGAAATCACATCTTTTGGCAGAATATTCAAAAAATAAGTTTTCATGTGAGTTGATGGATGGTCAGGTACAGGATTGTTGATGACATCATATATTATAAGGGGAGGATTTATTTGGTTCTTCAATCCAAATTCAAGGATAAGGTATTGCAAGAATTCCATAACTCACCCTTAGCATGGCATCAAGGGTTCCTCAAGGCTTACAGGAAGATTAGAGAAAGGTTCTCTTGGAAGGGCCTCAAGGAGGATGTTACATGCCAGATCAGGGAGTGTGCAACATGTTAGAAAAATAAGGAAGAACACACCCACCCAATAGGTTTATTACAACCTCTTCCCATTCCATAACACAAATGGGAAAGTGTATCTATGGATTTTATTACAGGATTTCCCAAGGCACAGGGTAAGGATGGTATCTTTGTGGTAGTAGATCGCTTGACAAAATTTGCTCATTTTTTTTTCTATATCCATGGAATATAGCACATCACAAATAGCAAACCTATTTTTCGGAGATTTTCAGACTACATGGTCTACCTAAGACTATTGTGAGTAACATGGACAACATATTCATGAGTACTTTCTAGCAAGAGCTATTTCTCCTTGTTGGTATAGAGTTGAGCCCTAGTACTAGATATCATCCACAAACAGATGGTCAGATTGAAATAGTCAACAAATGGGTGGAAGGATACCTCAGAAATTATGTCACGGGTCAACAGAGATCGTGGGTCAAGTGGTTTCACTTGGGAGAGTATTGTTACAACAACACTCATCACATGTCCATTGGTATGTCTCCTTTCAGAGAATTATATGGTTATGATTCACTCACCTTCATGGAGATATATTTTGGAGATAGTATATCCCCTATGGATAAGGAGTGGATACAGGAAATTCAACACATACTCAGAGAGATCAAGGATCATTTGTAGAGAGCCTAAAACTAGCATAAGTTTTATGCAAATAAACATAGAGTGGAGTGAAATTTTGAGGTGGGGGATTTATTCTACCTAAGGCTCCAACTGTACAAACAAGAATCTATCAAAAAATGTGGTCCTGAGAATATAAAACCTCATTTTTATGGGCCATACAAAGTGAGCAGGAAGTTGGGAGCAGTTTCATATGAGCTAGAGTTACCACCTGATGGAAAGATCCATAATGTCTTCAACATGTCATGCCTAAAGAAAGAGGTGGGACACCATGTTACTACTAATGAAGAGTTACCACCTGTTGATGATTGTTAGGCCCGTGATATGATCAATTTAACGACGGTAATTAAATCCTTTTTGGCCAAATATGTATATGTGTTTTCCTGTTTTGAAGAGTTTTGAAGACCTTTTTGTGTCAAATCACTATGATTCATACCAGGTATGCATAACTCATGTTTTATGATGATTTTGAGTGTGATTCAATATGTTTTTATGACTCTAGGGAACTAATTCACATTTTGTGTGTTACAGAGCAAAATCGCAGCTCGTTTCTGCATCTGGCACTCCACCTGGTACTCCATCTGTCACTTAGTCTGGTACTCCATCTGGCACTCCATCCTACACAAAAACCATGGGCACTTTTGAGGTTATCACATCGACGGCCAGCGATGGGCGAATCAGAGACATGGGTTTTTCTTGTGCTCATGGAATCCAGCTGCTAAGCTTCTGACAACTCAATTTGGGTTGTTATACTGGGTAATTATTGGCTCGTCTTATTTCTAGAAGCCACCAACAGTTAAAGCGAATTAAATGTGATTTTCTATTTTTAGAGAAGTTAGACCCTTCCAGTGGTCGACCTCTCAGTCTGTAAACCTATAAATACCACCTCAGTGGTGAGATAATGGTTAAGTAGACTGTTAGAGAGAAAATAGACAGTTCATCTCTATTTTGTTAGTGTTCACATATATTTTGTTAAACACTGCGTAAAGACTGCATTTTGGATTTTAATGTTGAATTCGTGTTATTAAGCTTGTGGTTCACCTTTGAAGAGTAGCCATGACTTGCTAGGGGGCCCACCAGCAGTCTGGGTGAATATCCAATTAGTTTGCTTGTGCACTAAATAATGTAGTTGTCATTTTATTCATTTCCTGTATATGAGTTTTTACTATGCTTCTTTACTATATAAATTGTTGTTTATAAATTAATTAGTTTAGTTTAGTTTTGCAGGTTATTATGGAGGCTCTTGTTAATATGCAATGATCTGTTAATTGATAGGAAATAAGCTTGTAAGCTTAGATACTAACCCTGTGTATAACTAGATGATAATTAAGTTTTCTTTATGCTGAAATAGATGATAAAAACAAAGTTTAAAACAGAGTTTTTAGTTCATGATTTCTTTGACAGAGCTTTGGTGGATGGATAGTTATTAGTCTTTAGTTTTCAATTCTAGTTTGTCTATCTAGTTGCTATTTAGCTTTGCTTATTTAAATTGTCATTTAGTTTGCTCATTTTCTTTCTTGTCATATGTTGAAATAGTATTTAATTTATGTTTTATGAGTATTTCCTCTTTTTGCAATTCGAGTTATTAAAATAGAATTAGTTTAATTTATTTCATGCAATTTTCTTTTCTAGATTTAGGTTACAATTTTAATTCATGGTTGATCATTGAGTTAGTTTCCAGTTGTGAATCTAAGTAGTATGAGCTTGCTTAACTAGTATAGAATGCAATTGAATTTACTAGAATAGTGTCTTTATATTGTTGATGATTGATGCATGATTGAATAATCACATGGATATGCAGGATAGATGATGTTGTTTCTATAATGGCTAAGTTCTCACTGGATTGCCTAATTCACACTTTTCACTTTTCTATTGAAGTCAATATCAATTTTATCCCTCTTGAATTATCATTAATTGTAAAATGCCATCGTGATATTATAAGACACTGGAGACATTCACATAACCATCAACATTATATTTGAGTTTCCTTGCTTTCATAGATTAGAGGACAGTTTCCTTTCTTTTAGATTAGATAGTCTTCCTACTTTGGTAGATTGAGGAATCATTTTCTTATCATAGATTAAAGAATAGTTGTTAGTTACTTTCATTGTCATAATGCTTTTCAATTTCCTAGATTAAGATTTCCTTTGGTAAATTAGAAGTAATTGTGAAATTTAATTTAAAAATAGAGTTCACTTGCCTCTTAGCTTGATTAGTTGCTTATTGAGTCATTTTGATTAGTTTACTTGTTGTAGGAGTTATCATAGGTTAGTTAGTTATTTGCTTGCTTGTCTATTTTTGTTTGATAGGGTAGTTGTTTGTCTATTTACTTGCTTTCATAGGATAGTTGCTCATTGAATTTGAGTAGGTTAATTAAAGTAGTTTGTTGTTGTTATTGCTTATTAGGTAGATAGTTTTATTTTTCTTATTGTCATGATTAAGTTAGTTTTCTTTAAGTAGGGTTTTCAACTGCTTTATTAGGACTATCCATCGATCCTTTGTTCAAAGGTTACTTAGGGTACCTAGTTTGAGTTTCTTAGTAGGGTTTGGTTATTAATAGTCTTTGCTTGAATAGATTAGCCCTTAGATATCCCCTTTCTTTAGCTAGACCATACTACCTCTAGCCTTTCTACCTTTGAATATATATTGATACAACTCTAAGTTTACCTACCCCGGGTTGACAATTTAATTGAGGGTTTTTAGTGTGTTTATAGTGCATATAGAAAACCCATCAATGAGGAGGGCCAATTGATTTTAATACCAGAGGTGAGATTGGAGATTAGGGAGAAAAATATAAAAACATGAGCATCAAGGAATATCTGATAAAATGGAAGAGTTTTCCAATAGAGGGCGCCACCTGGGAGAGTGAACAGGTTGTGTAGAAAACATGTTTGAAATTGCTTGTGGGAAAGAAATTTTCAGCAGGGGAGATTGTAATGTCCCATTCCATGTGATATTGACCACGGGACACTTAGTATCCTAGTTGTTCCCCTTAGGCTGTAGTATCACTAAGAAAAATTGGACTAAGAGGGATAAAAGAGGTCACCAAATAATTAAATTTAATTTCATAAGGTGACAAAGATTAAAAAAGAAAAAGGCAAAGTGACTTTATGAAATAATGGGTGAAAAAAAACATTAGAATCCTATGTAATAATTTAAGTGAGAATTAGAAGATGGGATAAAAGGAAGGATGGTGACTTGCTCAAGTCATTCTTTTCATTTCTCACTTGCATCTTTGAGCTCTGAAGCTTAGTCATTTTGAGTGTTTTGAGTAAACAAACCATAGACATTAGCAAGGAGGTGAAATATTCCTCTGTTCCTGATCCAAGCTTGGTGAAGGTGGTGAACGATTCCACCCTCACCATTCTATTCAGTTCAGAATAGTTTCAATAGTGGTTTGTGGAAGCAAGGGTGCAAATTTAGGGTTTTCTACAGAACTAGGGTGCATTGTCTAGGAAAGAAGAGATCGTTGGGGCTTGAGGACCTTGGATATGGAGGATAACTCACTTCAGAGGTGTTTGGCATCACCAGGGTGCATTTTCTCACTAGGTGAATTTCTCAAGGAGGGTGCATTGGTTCTCGAAGTTACAGAGAGTTGGAGGGTCTAATTTATTGTTACAGCTAAGGGATCCACTCCTATGATCCTATAATCTCCATATATATATATATATATATATATATATATATTAAACACTTTTAAGGGGTTTGGAGGTTAGAACAAGTAGGGTTGAATTTCCTAGGGGATTTCCAACCAGAGAGGGGCACAACGTAGCCAGAACAACCACCTAGAATATTGAAGGGAAATAAATTGATCTTCATGATTCTTGCATGCAGTTGTTGGGAGTTTAGGAGAGCCATCTCTCACTATTTTTATTGTATCTTAAAGTTTTTCTCAGCCACATATATTATTACACCATCTCTATTCCATATATGTCCATCTATTGTACTAAGGTCACCTATATACTTAAATAAAATGAAGATCTGAGGTATTTGTGGAAATTTCTTGTGTTTCTTATATTCCATCTTGTTGTGTATCCATTTTTTATTTATTTCATTCATTTTCTTGTTGTAAAAACTATAAAATCAACCTCAGCGCAACTTAGAAGGCAAAGACAACAAACTGTTTGAAAAAAAAAAACACACTTAGAACAACAATAATCCACAAAATTCTTGGTGAATCTATTTGGGAATTTTACATTCATTGGGTTCAATGGAGAATTGTGCCCCAAAATAAGGATTTACAGGTAGTAATTTACCATTAAGAAATAGCATAATCTCTTCTAAGATTGAAGCTTGGTTAGTCAAGATTGCAAAATTGGAAGCAAGGGTGGCCATTCAGGGAAAGAAAATCAAGAATATCCCTACAACTACAACATGAAATACCAATTGGTTCTAGGTTTAGAAAGGAGCTCTTATTCTATGAATTCTCTCCCAAAATCACTCGAAAAGTATCTATTGTGTAATAGAACATATTAAGGAGGATGATATTGTCCTAGAAATCCAAGGGGAGGTGGAATATGAGAATGCATATTGGAAATCAATGAAGATGTCAAACAAGAATTCCACGGTGGGTTTTTATGTTTTGCAAAATATTTTTTTTTCTAGGCCAATATGTTAGACTTTATAGGTGTAATTTTTATAGTTTGTGGAAAATATTGTAAGGATGACTTAGTTTGAAGGTGGACTTTCTATGTTTTTGGGAAATTCTGAACCCCGGTCATCAAACTTCCACTAGTTGATATGTATTATCATGTTGTATAGTGCAGCTACAACTTTATTTTAATACAATCAATACCCATTTCAATTTAAAAAAAAAAATGTTGTTGCACCAGGAAAGTTTACCAGAAGAAAATCTAATATTTTGGATTGAGCAGTGAATTAAGAACCTACCCAATAACTCAAAATAGGAGAGAAAAGAAGGTGATGTAGCATTAAGAAGAGAAAATCATCCCCTGGAAGGAAATATTAGCAAGGTAAAAGTGTTTCCTTTAAGAAAGTTGAGAAATAATGAAAACATCATAATAGTTAAAGTGGACAAGTGTATTTCCAAAGTTGTGACAGAATAAAGAAGACTATGAAACAAAAATTATGGAGCACCTCACAACTAGTGGGAATTATAGAAAAATGGACTCTGATATAAAAAAATAAATTCTAAAAGATGTAATAAAGTAACTAAGGAGTTGTCTCTTGAGAATAATAAACAAAATAAACTAATTCATCATAACATAATGATGCTTGGAATTTATGGATTTCCTAAAATCCACAAGGATGGTGTTCTGTTAAGGATTACCATAAATCAAGGGCGATAGGTGTAGGGGGATTCTCTATGATCTCAGAGGAAAAAATTGTATCTACTTATGCTTGGAGTATTTTTCAAGCTTCAAGCAACTAGGCAAAAGAATATGCACTCTTCCATGGTGTTATCGCACAAGTTGTAGGTTGGTCAAAGCCCGAACCAACCAAAAAATGGAGACAACTAAGAGAACACCTACCCACAGACACCTTAGATAGGTATTCCCGTCACTTTAGAGATGAAGTAATCACCTCAAGGAGGAAATCCCAGTGACCTTGGGGGAAATGAGATGGAAAATGAAGAGATGAAGAAGGATCCCCCTATAGGTCAATGATGGAAGGTAATAAGGGCTTGAAACGAGTCTCGTAGGTGATAGAAGATGTTCCCTTGTATAGAAGACCTTCCAAGGAGTGATTGTACCTTCTCGAGACACAAGGAAAATGAAGATACAAGCCCAATAATATGTTGGAAAAGAAAGTTAATATTGTTGTCCCTAATTGCAGAAATAAACAATAATATATATTAGCAACAAAATGATAATAAGATCTGCAAATAAAGTTGCTAAAAGTCTAGTTAAGATTGCAAGAGACAAGCTAGCAATGACTAGTTTAACTCAAGTATGAAAAAGTGAGACTTTATCATGAAACAAGGGTGTAAGAAATAAGTATTGCAGAGATAATTACATCCTTATGGATGTATAATAAATGTTGTTACAACAAATATATCAACCACCAAAACTTGCCAACAATCCACCCAAAAAGTGTGTTGAGACTAGTAGAGGATAGGGAAAAAAATTTAGCAATTTTTGACAGTTGGTTTGTGCGTTATTAAGAAAGTTGTATTAGGGTTTTTGCAACCCTGATGGTTGTAGATAAAATTTTATGACAACAGAAACAAGAACTTAGCAAAATGAGATGCCCTAGTGGCTCAACCAAGCAAATAAAGCATAGAATTTATTCCAATTTAGACAATCTCAAAATCCCAAGTTTTCACGTTAACCAATGCAAGATTTTATTTATCCAATGCAATTATATTAGTTCCTTTATCTATTTGGTTATGGAGTTAATAAAATAAATAGCTAACAATGCTATCTCCTTGGGGGTGTAAACCCTTTTACTCCCCAAGGCAAGCAAGGTTAACTAAGAAGTACTAGGAGGGTGTAAACACTTTTACTTCTCTAAGTAAGACCTCAAGAAACAAATCATTTTAAGAAAAAAATGATGGATGTGGTGGGGTTGTAAGCCCTTATACTCCCCAAGAAAATCTATAAAAATCACACTTGTAACCAAGCAATGAAACAACAATAAGATAGAATCCTTACCTAGTCCAAGCAAAACAATGTAAACCTTCTTTTACCAAGATAATCCACCACAAATGAAAGAAACTAGATCCAAGAGAGGTAGTGCACTACGTCCTCCACCAATAACCAAGAGAAACCATAAAAATAGCACAAGAGGTATAGATTTCCCAAAAAGGGCGCAAATTTCAGCTAGGAAGGCTTCTCACAATGGGAGAGTTATGAACCAACTGAGATACAAATGATCTCTATTTATACAAAATGTATTAAATATAGTTTGTCCACAAAAGTTAGGGTAAAATAGAGGATTAGGGGTAAACATCCCTTATCTTTCCCCTTTACAAAATAATATTATTCAATTCATAATTTTTCACATGCAAGAAACCCTAAAACATGACGTCGCCCTCCTTTTGGGTAACTTTTGGCACTTTAAGTCAAGTCATTGAGTTAGATATGGGTGAGCTAGGCATCCAAAGGCCAAGTGTCTTCGATCCAAGCCATATCCTCCATGATCCATGGGATATTTCCTCCATAACGTGCCAAGTATCCTCAATCACCACCAAACCCTAGCCCTAATATGACATCAAGCCCTCAAAGTTGATTTTTTGGCCTTCTTATGCAAATTGTTTGGGTGATAGGGGCTAGGTTAGGTTATCCATGATGTCTTCCAGGCCTCCAAAAGAATGTATTCATCATCTATAATGTGAGCCCTGGTATCCGAACTGTGGACGTCAATCCCCATGGAATCTCAAGCTAGGCTTGTTCTTTCAAAATTGTCCACCAGTTGGGTCCTGCAAAGACAACTAGATAGGCCCTCCAAGGATCTCAAGTCAAAGAATCATGATGAGTAAATAAAATCAATAAAAGAGCCATGTAATCATGTACATCCAAACCAGCTCATCAAAATAAACCAATGCTCAAAGATCCTATGCTATTTTCCAAGTTTAGGTATGGGAGGGTTGACAAAATGACTTATTGGGTGAATTGTACCTCAAGTTTAGGGGTGTTTCCTGAGGAGACCTATTTATAAGTCATGTGGATGAGTTTTCATGGATGGGGGGAATACTTTTGGGCATGGGGTGCATGATATGCAAGGGATTGTAGTGTCTCATTTATGGGTTCCTTTGTATAGAGTGTGTTGCACCTTCATTTTCATTGTAACCCTTTTCCAAACCCATTTATTTCCTTTTATTCTTTTAGGTTGTTTTCAGGTTGAATCCAAGGTGTGGCTTCTACCTAAGAATGAAAAATTGTGCTCACCTTGACTCTACCCTGGTCACATCATGCTTCCCCAAGTTGAAAACATGTGTGGGGCTTCTACCTAAGCAATAAAAACAATGTCCACACATGCTCTACCCTGGTTGGAATTTGTTATTAGTCATTCTTTTACGGGTCCCATCAGTTTATTATGAGAGACATTTTATTGTCCTTGAGATCCCTGGATGAGCATCTAGAAGGTTAATGATTGGCTTTTATATTTTTCCATCTACAAGCCTATGGGACTTCAGCCCCTTATTCCCATGAAATGAGGGACATCCCCTTCTTGGATCAATACAACCGAAAATCCCAAAGGTAAGGATATGAGGGGATGAAGTGTGGAAAGTGACAACTATGGTCAAGAATGGAACAATGACTCATTGAGAGAACCTCCGAGTAGAAAACCTATCCCTAAGGGTGACCCACTTACTAGGGTGCAATTCCAACCACCAAATTGAAACAGGGCACAGAGTATAATGTTCAAGAAAACGTTACAAAATCAAAAGAAGTAATAGATGCAACAAGCTCAAATGCCTCAAATATTGAAATGAAACTTGCCATAATACCTGCCTTGTACCTCATGGAGCAAGACCCAATGTCTTCTAGAGGCTAGCTAGTGTGTTGGATATTTTCCTTATGAACCTAGAGCTATGGTAGTGAGGTGGGTCTTTGTTTATGCAAGTGGACGTTGTTGGTCAAGCTATCTCTCGATACTCCATGTCTGCAACTTGAGGGCCTCGAGACATCATCTCCTTAGTTATCCCTAGGAGTTGGGGATAACATTTGGCTCCTACTTGGGTACATGTGCTCACCGTAAAGTGCATGATAACCACAACATCTCCTGGTGTACCTTTGCCTACACTGAAACATCACACCATTAAATCTAGAGTGCTTTTATAACCCTTCATCCATATACATCAAAATAAAAATAGAAACTAATCTAGAAAATAAAATTTTAGCAGTTTTTCAAAAAAATCTAAACTAAATATGAAATCAAGATGCAAGTAGAGAACCATAACATTTTCTGGTGTACCTTTGCCTACACTGAAACATCACACCATAAAATCTAGAGTGATTTTATCACCCTTCATCCATATACATCAAAATAAAAATAGAAACTAATCTAGAAAATAAAATTTTAGCATTTTAAAAAAACAATCTAAACTAAACATGAAATCAAGATGCAAGTAGAGAAAAATGAAATAGGAAACGCATCTAAACTATCATGAGCAATCAATATGCAAATACAAGGAAATCAAAATGACCTACCTAGTTACCTAGGGCCCTGAAGATTAGGTCTTAAAATGTCAGGTGAAGTCATCCAACCAGTGAAACCAACTGATCATCTCATGAAATTATCTCCCCCTGTGCTTAATTATGTAATACAACAAAGATAAGTCAAGGATGTAATGATAATGAACATAAATAGACATATAATCAATGATGAAATGAAACTCATGGAGATGGGTGGGACAAAGGAAATATTGCTGGAAAGAAAATCCACAAGCCTAATCGATCCATCTCTTAACGAGACTATCGTATGTAGATGATGGCTCATGTTCATGAATGAAATTGACCATCTCCTTGTCTTCGTGTGTATCAAGAACAAAAGTCAAGTAAACTTCAAGTGGATCTTCAATATGATGTGTTTTGTGGAATTCTTATTCATTACTAAAACCATATTTCTCTGCAATGTCTTGTTCTTCATCTTCACTTGAAATGTCATTGCCCCCTGAATGTTGAGAGGAGGTAAAGGATCCCAATAAAACCTGTTGATTTCCCAAACAAGGGGAAATGGGGTAAGGCATAGCCTCATATGTAGAGAAAAACCCCTCCCTCAAACTAAGGAAATGTCGCTTCTTTATCTGCAAATCCCAACCAAAAGTCTCAATATGAAAGTGCTTTTGTTAGTTAGTGTGAACCTCAGAGTGCCCCGAGCTGGCCACAACCTAGTGTCTATCAAAATCTAAGCACAATGGCTGAAAATTCTCATAGAAAAAATATGCCTCTCCAAAAGGGTACATATCAAGGGATGACCGAAGATCACCCTGAGTATGCTATGACAAGTCATCCTCGAAGGGGCAGAACAAATATGTAACCATATAATTGTCACTAGGATGTCAACCATATTAATCATACATGCATGAAGATCAGTCCTCTAATGATGATAACTCAACACCTTTTTCTCGAGAGCTACCCTCAATGTTGTAAATGGGGTCTCTATAAAAAATGAAATGACCAAAATCCCATCTACGTCTCCCAACCTGTATGAAATCATCAATGTGTAGATCAACCATGTCGGAGAGGTTCTACACAAGATCATTTGCATCATTAAGGCTAATAATTTCTTCATCTTCATGTGCAAAAGGAAGACAAGTTTGAATGACCTCACCCATGTCTCAACATGTTGCGCCTCTTCAGGATTCTTCTTTCTCTTTATGGACATGCCCCTCCATCACCTCATCATCATGAGGGTCTTGATCCTTAGTGCATGATGATTTTTTTGTGTTTTCCAAAAAGGATTTTTTCCATCCAAGGGTTCCTCTAATACTTCTCCATTTCCAAAGTCATCGAATAAAGTGTCATCAAGATCTTCAAAAGGATTACAACTCATTATGTTCTCTTCTTGATGTGTAGGAGGAACAAAGGCCTAGATGTCTTCATCAAATGGAAGGGAATATATAAGCACTTCATCTTCATCAAATATATTATCTGGATATTGGACATGAGAAACTTCATCGAGATCTTCTTCAAGCTTTTATTCATCCTCATCTATATGAAAACCTTCTCTGCAAAGAGCGTTTTTGAGCTCTTGGAAAGTATCTTGCAAATTCTGGGTAGTTGGGCGATAATACCTGAGAAATTATTCAATGATATTTGTAGAAAATGGGATACTCTTCGGCTTAGATGAGTGTGCAAACCAACTCCTTTGACTTGATTCCAGTGAAGATACAAAAAATTTCATCAACACATATTCATGTAGCACATTTAATCTTGAAGAATACTTCATATAATTGACGACATGGGTGACTTCTAGAGCTAGATCGCCCTTAAATTTAGGGGAACTTTCCCTCCACTCCTGGGAGCAATGATTTGGATATCCAGGGATAATTTGAATATCCAAATAAGGATATACTTTATGGAAATCCCATGGTAATTCTCATGAGGCCATGGTTCCATTACTTAGGGTAATACCTCAATGGAGTCACCAGATGAACTTAAGGCTCATTAAAGGATGGAAAAAGGGAAACAAGGAAAGGAGGGTTCTTGGAAGGTGGATTTGTAAGATGAGCCTCAAGAAGATCTCATCAAGGGTGGAAGGGAAACGTCCTTCAAGTGGAGTTGCCATGAAATATAGGGGAAGAATTTGGGATATCTTGCCAAAGTGTCATTAGGGTTCGGAAGAGGATTCAAAATCCTCCCCAAAAACGGCGCCAAAATGTTATTGCACAATTTGCAGGTTTGGAAAATCATGACCCAACCACAAAATGGAGACAACTAAGAGAACACCTACCCACTTTCACCTTAGATAGGTATTCTCATCACTTTAGAGATGAATTAATCACCTCAAGAGGGACATCTCGATGACCCTAGTGGAAATGAGATGGAAAATGGGGAGATCAAGAAGGGTCCCCCCATAGTTCAATGATGGAAGTTAATAAGGGCTTGAAAAGAGTCTCGTAGATGAAATAATATGTGCCACTGTATAGAAGACCTGCCAAGGAGTGATTGTACCTTCCGGAGACAGAAGGAAAATGAAGATACAAGCCCAATACTATGTTGGAAAAGAAATTTAAGCTTGCTGTCCCTAATTGCAGAAATAAACAATAATATATATCAGCAACAAAATGATAATAAGAGCTTCAAATAAAGTTACTAAAAGTCTAGTTAAGATTGCAAGAGACAAGCTAGCAATGACTAGTTTAACTCAAGTATGAAAGAGCGAGACTTTAGCATGAAACAAGGTTGTAAGAAATTAGTAATGCAGATATATAATTCTATCCTTATGTATGTAGCATACAATTTATTACATAAAATAGATCAAGCACCAAAACTTGCCAACAATCCACCCAAAAAGTGTGTTGAGGCTAGTAGAGGATATGGGCAAACTTTTAGCAACTTTTTATGGTTGGTTTGTGAGTTATTAAGAAAGTTGTATTAGGGTTTATACAGCCCTAATGGTTGTATATAAAATGTTATGAAATAAGAAAGAATCACTTAGCAAAATGAGACGCCCTAGTGGCTCAACCAAGCAAATAAAGCATAGAATTGATTCCAATTTGGACAATCTCAAAATCCTGAGTTTTCATGTTAACCAATGCAAGATTTTATTTCTCTAATGCAATTAGATTAGTACCTTTAGCTACTGGTTTATGGAGTTAAACAAATAAATAGATAACAATGATATCTCATAGGGGGTGTAAACATGTTTACTCCCTAAGGCAAGCAAGGTTAACTAGGAAGTACTAGGAGGGTGTAAACCCTTTTACTTCTCACAGTAAAACCTCAAGAAACAAATTATTTCAAGACAAAAATGATGGATGTGGTGGGGTTGTAATCCCTTATACTCCCCAAGAAAATCTAGCAAAATTACACTTGTAACCAAGCAATTAAACAAAAATAAGATAGATTCCTTACCTATTCCAAGCACAATAAGATTGTGTTCCTCCAATACAATTAAATTAGTGCCTTTAGCTATTTGGTTATGGAGTTAAAACAATAAAGAGATAACAATTTTATCTCCTTGGAGGTGTAAACGCTTTTACTCCCCAAGGAAAGAAAGGTTAACTAGGAAGTACTAGGAGGGTGTAAACCCTTTTACTTCTTCTAGTAAAACCTCAAGCAAAAAAATATTTCAAGACAAAAATGATGGATGTTGTGGGGTTGTAAGTTGTTATACTCCCCAAGAAAATCTAGCAAAATCACATTTGTAACCAAGCAATGAAACAACAATAAGATAGATTCCTTACCTAGTCCAAGAACAACAAGATAAACCTTCTTTTACCAAGATAATCCACCACAAATGAAAGAAACTAGCTCCAAGAGAGGTAGTGCACTACTTCTTCCACCAATAGCCAAGATAAACCATAACAAGAGCACAAGAGATAGAGATTTCCCAAAGAAGGCACAAATTTTAGCTAGGAAGGCTTCTCACAATGGGAGAGTTATGATCCAAATGAGATACAAATGATATATATTTATAAAAAATGTCTTTAACATAGTTTTTCCACAAAATTTAGGGTAAAACAAAATATTAGGGGTCAAAATCCCTTATCTTTCCCCTTTACAAAATAATATTATTTAATTCATAATTTTTCACATGAAAGAAACCCTAAAACATGACGTCACCCTCCTTTTGGGTAACTTTTGGCACTTTAAGTCAAGTCATTGAGTTAGACATGGGTGAGCTAGGCCTCCAAGGCAAAGTGTGTTAGATCCAAGCCATATCCTTCATGATCCATGCGCTCTTTCCTCCACAACGTGCCAAGTGTCCTCAATCACGACCAAGCCCTAGCCCTAATATGACGGCAAGCCCTCAAAAGTGATGTTTGTGCCTTCTTAGGAAAATCGTTTGGTTAGTAGGGGCTAGGCTAGGTTCTCAATTATGTCTTCTAGGCCTCCAAAATCATGTCTCCGACATGTGGGCCCTGGTATCCAACCTGTGGGCTTCAAGCCCCATGGAATCCCAAGCTAGGCTTGTTCTTCCAAAACTATCCACCAACTGGGTCCTGCAAAGACAAATGGATACACCCTCCAAGGATCTCAAGTCAAAGCATCATGATGAGTAAATAAAATCAATAAAAGAGCCATGTAAGCATGTACATCCAAACCACCTCATAAAAATAAACCAATTCTCAAAGACCCTATGCAATTTATCAATTTTAGGTATGGGAGGGTTAACAAAATGACCTATTGGGTGAATCGTACCTCGAGTTTAGGGGTGTGTCCCAAGGGGACCTCTTTCTAATTCATGTGGATGAGGTGTCATGGATGGGGGGAAGACTTTTGGGCATGGGGTTAATGACATACAAGGGGTTGTAGTGTCTCATTTATGGGTTCCTTTGTAGAGGGTGTGTTGCACCTTCATTTTCAATGCAACCTTTTTCCAAGCCCATTTATTTCCTTTTATTCTTTTAGGATGTTTCTAGGTTGAGGCCAAAGTGGGGCTTCTACCTAAGTATGAAACATTGTGCCCACCTTGACTCTACCCTGGTCACTGTAAATGTGTTGAAACTACACAAAATAGATCTATATAAACAATAATACACACATTTTCATAGAGAATTGGAGAAAGAAGAAGAAGAAGAGAAAGAATGAAAGAATTCTCATTAACCATTTTGAATAATGAATAATTTACACATGATATACTTTGTATAACTCAATGAGTGTGCACTGGAGGAGAAACAATGCACCATTGTGGTGGTCTAGAGTGATTTGGACACATACCAGTAGTTACGGGAGTGAACTGCCACCTAGTCTAGTCTCTCGGGCAGTTACGAGAGTGAACTGCCACCTAGTTGAATTAACTAGTCAACTAGTCTTCAGTTAACTGACTGAATAGAGAGTAGTGAGGAGTTAACTCAGGGAATCAAGGGTAATGCTCCAGTATGGTGATGATCCAAAGGAAAGGTCGAATTAGCATGGTGATGATCCCAATGTTGCATGGTGATAAAACCAATGCAACATCTAAACTCAACTCAACTAGTCAAACCGAAGTGTCAACTGAAAGAGAATATTCTCCAGGTGGAATATTCTCCCCTAAAAAGAAATCTTAGGTGTATGTGAAGTAACTCCAACACCCCCCCTGAACATCACTATGGTGAAAATAAACAATGGGTCCCAGCAACGAAGCCATGTTAGGTACCCAAATACAAAAGATACACTGAAAATAAAGTGAGGAAAGAGGGAAAACCTCATGGTAAAAACCCCCCTCAAGGTACAATGTATGTAAAAAGAACAACTACATTTGGTAGGCAACTTTGTCCTTCACTCAAAGACAAATTCACAGAGAATGAAACTTTTTCTCAGTGAAGGTCTTGGTGAAGATGTTTGTCATCTGTTCTGATGAAGGAAAGAACTGTAAGTCGATGATCCCCTCATGTACCAAGTCTTGGATGTAGTGCATGTGGATGTCGATGTGCTTCATCCACTGCCTATGAAATGGATCTCTGCAGAACTTTAGAGTGCTTTGGTTGTCACACCAGATGATGATCAACCGATGAAACTGAATTCCCAACTCAGTGAGAAACTTTTGTAGCCACATATCCTGAATGGTTATGTTAACTACCCCTCTGTACTCTACCTCGACTGAAGATAGAGAAATGGAAGCTTTCTTCTTTCTCGACAAACAAATAGGCCCAGAACCAAGACTGAGTGAGTAACCAGATGTGGACTTGTGATCAGTAATATCGCCAGCCCAGTCAGAATCAGTAAACCCGATGAGATCTAATGTAGATTCTATTTCATAATTAATCCCAAAGGTGATGGTGCCATGTATGTATCGAAGGATACACTTTGCATCCTTCCAATGTAGCTCATGCGGCTCCTGCATGAACTTGGAAACTGCGCCAACTACATAAGAGAGGTTTGATATGGAGTGTGTGATATACAACAAGCTCCACACTAGTTGTTTGTATAGTGTGTTGTCAATCAGTGGAGTCTCCCCGCCATCCTCAAGTTTGACTCCTGATAGGAAAGGAGTTAGAGCAGACATGTAGTCTGTCATGTGAAATATCTGAAGGAGATCTTATGCATACTTGGCCTAAGATAGCTTGATGCTTGATGCATCCTGAATGATCTCGAGTCCAAGGAAGAAGTGTAGAGGACCCATGTTTGTCATCAAAAACCTGTCATGTAAAATCCTCTTGACTGTGGAAATTGTTGAAGTCGAGAAACCGATGATCAACAAAGCATCAACATACAGAACTAAAAGTAGAAGTGAATCAGTCATCCTAAGAATGTAGACATTCGGGTCTGATTTACAATGTACAAAGTTCTATGATAGCAGGTAGGAGTCCATCTTGGCATACCATGCCCTCGGAGCCTGCTTGAGGCCATAAAGGGACTTCTTCAGTCAACAGACCAAAGATGAATCCTGCATAAATCCTTGGGGTTGCTCCATGTAGATCTCCTCAGAGAGATCACCGTGAAGAAATGTGTTCTTCATGTCCATCTAATGGACTTCTTATCCCTTGGATGTCGCAATGGAAAGTGCCAATCGTATGGATCCATCTTCACTACTAGAGCGAAGGTCTCATCATAGTCAATACCATGAACCTGCTGAAAGCCTTTGGAAACAAGCCTGGCTTTGTATCTGCTAATCTATCCATCCGCTGAGATCTTGGTTCTGTAGACCCATCTGCATCTGACAAGTTTTCTCCTAGAAGGAAGGGGAACCAAATCCCAAGTTTGGTTCTCTAGGAGGGAGTTGTACTCCTCCTGCATGGCGGATTCCCAAAAGGGATTTCCAGCAACCTCGTAATAAGACTGTGGATATGAAGACTAAACCAAGAAAATATGCCTGGAGGGAAATGGTTCAATGGCAGTGAGTGAAAAAGGAGGCTCCTTGAAATCAGATCGAGTCCCCCTAGTATCGACTGGATCACCAACGAGATCCCCTACATCCTGAAGAGTAGTATGTTCCCATTTGAGCCTCTTCTCTAGCTCTACAATTGCATATGGATTCTCTGACTCTGCGTCCAACTATATTGACTCTGAATCTAAATCATTTGAGTCCTGTGAATCATAAATCTCATCTGAAGAAGGGTCAGTATGTGCATTCTCATCATCTCGTATATGTGGAAGAATGGAGGTGTCCGCATGCGGTTGTTGAGTTACATGAGAGACATTTTACTCGAATTGGACACTTCGCTCAATGATGAGCTGGTCTAAGGAAAGGTCAATAAGTATATCTACCTTCACACCATTGGGGTAGCCAACAAAAATGCACTCAGTTCTCTATGGATCAAGTGCCTTCCTCTTTTCAGAGGGAATATGGGCCCAATCCTCTTTTCAGAGGGAATCTGTGCCCATGCATGTTAACCAAAAACGCGAAATTGGGTCACTTCTGGTTTGAGGCCACTCCAAGCCCCATAGGGGGTCTTATCCTTGACAGATCTATGGGTAGATCTGTTTTGGATGTATGTTGCACAATTAAGTGCTTCATCCCATAGTCTCTGTGGTAGTGACTTTGCATGTAGCATGCAAGATGCCATCTCCTTTAGAGATCTATTTTTCCGCTCAGCAACTCTATTTTGTTGTGGAGTATAGGGAACTGTATGCTGCAAATGAATCCATGTCTCATGGAAAATATTATGGATCTCATGATTTACATACTCTCCCCCATTATCAGTTTGGAGGACTTTGATATTCTTTCTGGACTATGTCTCAACCAAGGCTTTGAAATCTTTAAGGTGTTGAAAGAGCTTGGATTTTTTCCTGAGAAAGTAGATCCAAGTAAAACGTGAAAAATCATCAACAAAAATGAGAACAAACCTCACTTTTCTAATTGATGGATGCGAAAAAGGACCCATGAGGTCACTATGGATCATATCTAAACATGTGGAGGCTATATGAGACTTTCCCTTGTCGAATTTCTCTTGAGGGTGTTTCTCGAGAACACATCCCTCACATACTCCCTTGGAGAAATGGATGTCTGTTAGACCATCAACCAATATTTTCTTGCTAATTTTTTGCATGTATATGAAATTCAAATTTCCAAACCTTTTGTTCCAGATCCTACTACTTTCACCAGCATGAGTAAGCAGTAAAGCAGAATCAGGTTCAATGAATTCAGAAAAAGTATATAATCTAGACTGATGATTTACCTCACCGATAGCAACCCTGGAGTTGTTTTTCATGTCATAGATGTCCACAGAATTTGGTATGAATATGACTTTCTTTTCATTTGATACATAGAGAGAAGGTTGATAGAAAGTTTGGGAACATGCAGCACATTCTCGAAGCTTCCGTTGGTGAGTTCAATCCTTCCTTTGTCGGTGACTTCGACAGAAGAGTTGTCCCCCATCAAAATGGGAGGGCCTTTGCATGCATCCAAAGAAGAATATACTACTTTTGAGGGATCCATTTGATGTGATTCTCATGAATCAATGATCCAATCTTTGAGAGAGGAGTTTATGGAAATCAAGGCATGGCTAGAATTGCCTTTCTTGGAATTCAGATCTTCTGGCTTATTCTTCTTGGTACCCTTAGGGATGCAATCTCCAAGGTTGTTTTGTTGAAGTATTTGAGACATCAGATATATTTACTTTTGCAAGCATGCGGATTCTAGATGGAATCCTTTGTGACAGTACAAGCATTTCTCCCCTTTTATTCCCTTTTCCCCTTTTCCCCTTTTATTCCCTTTTCCACTTTTTCCCTTTTATTCCCTTTTCACCTAAACCGTAGAAGTCTCTGCATGGAATCTTTGTACACCTTACACATCTCTAAAACCAGAGCCATGAGTCTATCCTTTATTGCTGGTTGGGAAACCCAAATGTCCCATAATTGTTGAGCCTTACTATGTTGTAGCGTCTATCGGTCACCAGTTTGGGAATCTCGTGTGTGTGTTCCCAGTTGTCTGTTGCAGTTGCATAATGCTTGACTGCGTGTGGCTTGTTGGTCAGTGTATGTTCGTGATGAGCCTTGTGGTTGCCCGATTGTGTTGGAAACCGAGTTGAGTAAAACAAGTTACCAAGCCTATGAGTGACTCTCTCCATGTGAGAGAGGGCGCAGAGGAAATGAAAACTCCTGGAAGGGGTCCTGTAGCTACCACAGAGCTCGAAGACTTCCAGTCTACTCTATTGCTGAAGCCCAAGGCAAGGTAAGTTTAGAAGTCGAAGGACTATCCAGGTGACAGTGAAGGTGTATACTCCTGGGGTGAGATAGGCATGTGGTGAATGAGAGTCTGTGAGTAGTGGACATAAGTGGCTCCTGGGAAAGAAACCTTCCTCTGTAACTATGTGACTACCCTATTGACCTTTTCAAGCCTAGGAATCCCTTGCCCAATGGAGCTTAGTCCCAAATCGGGGGTGACCTACTGCTGAGAGTGATTAGCAGCGTGGTCTAAGGCTGGGAGGTTCATGGAAGGTTTGCACGCAGTTGGTGGGATTACCACAATTTCAAAGATAAGAATCAGTTTATGCTTAATATTATGTTTTGCATGCATGTGATGCTTATATGTTATCATGTATTCTATTGGACATATGAGTTATTGTTAATGTCCTTGGTAATGTATATTAGTAGTAATCTTGTGCTTACTCTGTGTTGTTTGGTTAAATCTGTTAATTAGATTTAATCAGCATGTTTTATATATAAGTATGAGAATGTTCCACGTAGTAGCGTTTGCCCGGCCGTGGGGTTGGTGTCTGGGGACATTACAATATGGTATCAGAGCCATAGTTTCAACGTTGAGCCTAGACGGGTTGGATAAGTGGTCTTTGGAACCAGGGTATTGAGTGGAAATTGTGTGGGAGGAACCAATTTCAAACCTTAGAGCATTCCTGAGTGCCAAGGAGTTACTTGGTCGTGTTACAAATATCAGGAGGGGTAGCGGTAGAATAAAACCATAACCGGCGTGGTATTTGACCACGGAGAGAGAGTGCTCAACACTTGGACTGTGGGAGCCATAGGATCTGTTCGAAAAGAAAGGAAAAACCTTTACGGACATTAGATCTGGAGAAGGTGTCAGGAGGATATCTGAGAATCCTTTCGAGAGTTCGGCTGTCAGGAAAAGAGGGGTGCGCTAAGACACAAAACCCTAAAACCTGAAACTATGAAGTACCAAGAAGATCTACACTGTAGATATGGGAAAAATATCTCATCTGTTGGATCGAGCATAAGAGCAGAGAGAAATTTTGGGAGTTCAGTTGTTGGGAGAAGTGGGATGTGTTGATGCACAAACTCCCGAAGCCCGAAATCACAAAATCTCGAAGAGCCGAAGTAGTGGGTCAAGTTGATGTCACTTGGATGGATGTGGACCCATGGGATCTGTGCCACGTGCCAGTGGGCCCTAAAGGAAAAGCAGACACAATAGGGCTGGACAATGTCACCTGAGGTAGTGTGGACCTTCTTAAGTACACTGCAAGTCACCACCGTGGTTCGTGATAGATGTGATGTGGGCCCGAAGGCTAGAAAGGTCGTAAGTTTGGAAGTGGGGAGTTGGAGAGGGAAGCGAGTGTGAGAGCCTACAAGTCTGAAACCCTAAAACTTCAAGACCTAAAGTCCCGAAAAATTTGATGATGGAAAGACCACAGTGGATTTTAGTCGTTGGAGGATGAGTAAACATGGACCATTGATCCACCTAATTTTGCGAATTCAGTAATCGGAACTCCGGGAGATAGTTGTGTGTGTCATGAAACCTTCCAAAGGCCGAAAATCCGGGTAGAACCTAGTGGTCTAGCGTTTGGTCATGGATTGTGATCGCATGGGTTAGGGACTAAGAAAGAGGGGGATATCACCTGAAAGTTATAGAGCCAAGCAGAGCTCGAAAAATTCATGAAATTGAAACATTTTCTTAAATCAAATTGGTTTTGAATGTGTGGAATTTGTTAAGGAGAGATAGCCTGACAAATTCCAGTTGTCTGCACGTTGTGTTTGCAGAAGTTTAACAAGTGCCAGAACCATTTAGAGTTTCCATGGAGTGCAAAGAAATGGAAGAGGAATGGATTGCCTCCAGTTCAGAGAACGAAAGAGAAGGAATGGACATCCACTTGGGAGTCAAAGGATCAAACTCCAATGGGAACGGAAAAGAGATGGGTAAGGAAGGGCATATGATGCAAATCATTGAAAAATTGCAGAAAAATTCCCAAACTCACTGAGAAGATAGCAGAAATCTTAGGAAAAATTAGGGAAAAGAAGGTGAATTCAAAATAAAGTTGTTAAAGAGTTTGGAGAGAATCGAAAAGAAATTGGAAAAAGAGAGTAACTCAAGAAAAACAGGGAGTCGCAGGACCCCTGAGAGGAAAAGAAGATTGAGAAGTGTTAGCAGACATCTTCGTCGCTCCCTGAAGCATTCCAGTAAGGAAGCACATAGCAATTCCATCCCATCTCCTACCAGAAATCACATGAGATCTGGAATGGATGAATTGAAGGGAGAAATGAACAAGATTAAGCCTCCAACGTTTGATGGAGAACATAAGGAGAAAGATGTCGAAACATGGTTGCTTGGCATGAGAAAATATTTCCAACTGCAGAATTATTCCTCTCATGCAGTAGGAAGAATTGTGATGTATCAATTGAAAGGAAAAGCATCTATGTGGTGGGATAAGCTTGTGCAGGTACAACACATTATAGAGAAAGATATCACTTGGAAAGAATTCAAGAGGTATTTTGAGAATAAATACTTGACTGAAAGATATTATGACATAAAGATGAAGGAGTTCTTCAAACTCAAGCTAGGCAGCATGACCATTGATGAGTATGAATGAAGATTTATGGAACTGCTGAAGTATGTTTCGTTCATCAAGGAGGAGATTGTCCAGATTCAGAGGTATCTAAGTGGATTGCCACCTTCCATTGGGGACAAGATTCAGTATGATGACCCTAAGACTATGGAAGAAATGATAAGAAGAGAAAAATACTTATATGAATAGCAGAGAGAAAATCTTACCTTCCAGAAGGCTTGGGAAGACAAGAAGAAGTTCAAGAAAGAGCAGAGACAGAAAGGAAGCAAACCTTCCTTTTTTAGAAATAGTCCTCAGGGACAACCATCTTTTAGAGAGCCCAAAAAGGCTGAAATGGGTGGACAAATGCCAAGACAGACACCTATGGAGTGTTGTGGTTGTAAAAGAAACCATAGGTATAGAGATTTCCCCCACAGAAGTGATAAAGTGAGATTCATCCACAATGTTCAGCAGTATGAAACAGTGGAGGACATGGACAGTAGAATTCCAAGGATCTACACATCCCTGGACAACAAGCAAGTTGAATATCAGTCGCACATGATTGAAGTGGAACGTATGATCAATAACCATGCCTCTACTATTTTAATTGATTCATGGGCTAGACATAGTTATATAGATCCTATATTGGTGGAAATTTTGCAATTGTCGAGAAGCAAACATGAAAAATCTTGGTTAGTGCAGATGGCTACAGGAACCAAGAGGAAAGTCACTGAGTTGGTTAAGTCCTGTCCAATGGACATGAATGGACTGAGCACAAAGGCTAAATTGAACATTCTTCCTTTAGGCTCTTATGACCGTTTAATTGGGATGGACTGGTTGAACCAGCACCATGCTATCCTGGACTATCGTAACAAGGCATTCACTTGCCTGTATGAGGAAGGGAATCAGAAAACAGTCCAAGGAATTCCTAGAGTTGTTGCTATCAGAGAAATCTCAGCAATGCAACTGAAGAAGTGCTTCAGGAAAGGTTGTCAATTATTTACAGCCCATGTGGAGGAAGCATCTAGGGATGAAGTCTCAAAGATTGGAGATCATGTGGTACTAAAGGAGTTTGAAGATGTATTCCAGGAGGTACCAGGGCTACCTCTGAAGAGAGATATTGATTTCTCTATAAACTTGATGCCTAGAGTAGCTCTAGTGTCGAAAGATTCTTATAGAATGAGTACGCCAAAGATGAAAGGGCCACAATTGCAGCTTGAAGAACTTCTAAAGAAGGGGTACATACGCCCAAGTGTGTCACCTTAGGGAGCCCCGGTTCTATTCATGAAGAAGAAGGATAGAACGTTGAGATTGTGTATCAATTTCAGACAATTGAACAAAGTGACTGTAAAGAATAAATATCCTTTTCCGAGGGTTGATGACCTCTTCGATCAGTTGAAGGATGCGAAGATATTTTCAAAGATAGATCTCAAGTTAGGATATCACCAGGTAAGGATAAAGGATGAAGACATCAGCAAGACTGCCTTCAGAACAAGGTATGGTCATTATGAGTTCACAGTGGTGCCATTTGGGTTGTCAAATGCACCCATTATTTTTATGTGCCCGATGAATGGTGTATTCATGGACTATTTGGACAAGTTTGTCATAGTCTTTTTGGATGACATCCTAGTGTATTCCAAGTCAGAGGAAGAACATGAGTATCATATGAGGATGGTATTGCAGGTGCTATGAGAGCACCAACTGTATGCTAAGTTGAGGAAGTGCTTGTTTTAACAGGAGCGGATCCATTACCTGGTGCATATTATTTCGAAGGATGGGATAGTTGTAGATCATGAGAATATTGAGGCCATCAGAGAATGGTCAGCGCCAAAGAATGTGACAGAAGTCAGATCCTTTATGGGTATAGATGGTTATTACAGAAGGTTTATCGCAGGGTTCTCGAGGATAGCTCACCCTATCACCTCCTTGCAAAGGAAGGAGAAGAATTTTCAATGGATAGATGATTGTGAGAAAATATTTCAGCAATTGAAGCAACTATTAACTAGTGCTCCAATCTTGAGGATTGTAGATCTAAACGAGGATTTCATAGTGTGCACTGATGCATGCAAAGAAGGACTGGGAGGATTCCTAAGTCAGAATGGATTCGTAATTTGTTATGAATCCAGAAAGTTGAAAGAGCATGAAAGGAACTATGAAACTCATAATTTAGAGTTGGCAGCCATAGTACATGCTCTAAATAAATGGAGGCATTACCTCATGGGAAGGAAGTTTGAATTGAGAACAGACCATAACGGTCTGAAGTATTTATTTGATCATCCAACCTTGAATGCTAGGCCGAGTAGGTGGTTGGAATTTCTCTGTGAATATGATTTTGATATCAAGCATATCAAAGGGAAGGAGAATAAAGTGGTTGATGTACTTAGCAGGAGAGTACACGAATTACATGCTACATCCATTAGCATGTATCATACTGATATAAAGAGCAGAGTTTCGGAAGTTGCAAGTGTCGAATTGCAGTACATGGAGTTGGCAGCAAAGCTACAACAAGGTGAAATGCCACAAAAAGTGGAAAATTATAAATTAGAGGCTGATGGAATACTTTTGTAAAAGAACAAAATTTATGTACCTAATGTCCAGGATTTGAAACTTGTGATTTTGCATGAAATGCATAATGTTCCTTATGTTGGGCACCCTGGATATCAGAAGATTGTGGCAGTAGTCAAGAGCCATTACTTTTGGCTAGGTATGAAGAAAGATATTGTTGAATACATCGCCAGATGTATGGAGTGCCAAAAGGTTAAAGTTGAGCACAGGCACCCAGCAAGGTTGCTACAACCTTTACCCATTCCTGAGTGGAAGTGGGAAGTGGTGACAATGGATTTCATCACAGGATTTCCCAGAACAAGCAAGCATCATGATTCAATCATGGTGGTGGTGGACAATCTTACAAAATCTTCCCATTTAATTTTGTTAAAGACAACTCACAAGGCAACGGATGTTGCCAACATCTTTATGAAGGAAGTGGCACGATTGCATGGAATTCCCGAGACAATTTTGTCCAACAAAGACCCAAAATTCACCTTGAATTTCTGGAAAGGGTTATTCAAAGGGTTTGAAACGAATATGAACTTCAGTACATCCTATCATCTTGAGTCGGATGGGTAGACAGAGTGGGTGAATCGATTGATAGAAGACATACTGAGGATGTATGTGATGGACAAGCCATCGAAATGGGAAGACTACCTACACTTGGTATAATTTGCCTACAACAAGGGGTATTAAGCATCATTGAAGATGAGCCCATTTGAAGCACTTTACTACAAAAAGTGAAACACTCCAGTAAGTTGGGATAACCCAGCTGATAGAACATTAGTTGGGCCAGAGTTGCTCAAGGAAATGGAAGAACAGATGTTGAAAATTAAGCATAATTTAAAGGTTGCCCAAGACAGGCAGAAAAGTTATGCTGATAAGAACAGAACCCACAGAGAGTTTAAAGTGGGAGATCATGTTTTTCTGAAAGTAAAAGCCAATAGATTTCCCTGACGCTCGGAAACTATCCTAAGTTGGCAGCCAGATTTTGTGGGCCATTTGAAATCCTAGAAAGGATTAGGCCAGTTGCATATATGCTTGCATTACCTACATCCATGATTGTACATAATATGTTTCATGTTTCATTGCTTATGAAATATACACCTGATCCTAATCATGTGATTGATTGGAATGTGATCCAAGTGGAACAAGAAGGTGTCCTGCAAGTCCATCCTGTGCACATATTGGACCGGAAAAACAAACAGCTCCGGAATCGAGCCATAAGACTTGTAAAGGTCCAGTGTACCTGGTACGGTCCTGAGGACATGACATGGGAGCATGAAGATGCTATGCAGCTAGAATACCCACATATTTTTGAATATTTTGGAAATCTTGTTGACGTTGTGTGAAAGTTTCACTGAGGACAGTGAAAAAATAAGGGGAGGGGATTGTAATACCCCAAGGACGTGCCCCAATTGAATTATGAATTGTAAGTATGTTTATAGGCTGGTGAGCCAAGTTTATATAAGTTGGTGGGATTATGTGCTTATTAGGCCAGAGAGCCTAAGGGTTGAAGGCCAGGAGCCTAGTTTTTTACATGTAATGATGCACATTATTAATATAAAAACATCTCTGCGTGTGGACCGACCACGATGAATGAGTGATGGGGGACTAAGCTTCCAAAAATCCTGGGTAAGGGAGAGGGGGTTGAAAGGTTGGGAAAAAGGCTAAGCTTAGGAGCTTAAGTCCTTAAGAATAATATTTTATTATTATTCCAAAACCATGTGAAAATTATGTTATATCCTAAGTCCTTGGAAGGATAGGTGACTCCCAAGGAGGAGGAGTGTGCTTCATGGGCGACATGTGTCAGCCCAGGCACATGCAATTTAACCCAGGAAATGAAATGTGTTGGGGGTGCGACCTCCCATTTTCCATCCTCTGTCTGAACTCGCGGGTGCCCATCATCGACCTCTATTTTTGGTGTTTTGTGTTGGATCCTTCACCTGAACCGTGGAAGTCTATGTGTGGAATCTTTGTACACCTTACGCATATCTGAAACCAGAGCTATGATTCTGTCCTTTATTGCTGGTTGGGAAACCCGAATGTCCCGTAATTTCTGAGCCTTGCTATGCTGTAGCATCTGTCTATCACCAGTTTGGGAAGCCCGTGTCTATGTTCGGAGTTGTCTGTTGCAGTTGCATAGTGCTTGACTGTGTGTGGCTTGCTAACCAGTGTATGTTTGTGTTGAGCCTCGTGGTTGCCCGACTGTTTTGGAAACAGAGTTGAGGAAAATAGGTTGTCAAGCCTATGAGCGACTCTCTCCAGGTGAGAGAGCGCGCAGAGGAAGTGATAACTCTTGGAAGGGGTCCTGTAGCTACCACAGAGCTTGAAGACTTTCGTTCCTGTCTATTGTTGAATCCCAAGGAAAGGGAAGTTTAGCAGCCGAAGGACTTTCTGGGTGATAGTGAAGGTGTATACTCCTAGGGTGGGACAGGCATGTGGGGAATGAGAGTCTGTGAGCAGTGGGCATAAGTGGATCCTGGGAAAGAAACCTTCCTCTGTAACTATGTGACTACCCTATTGACCTTTCCTAGCCTAGGAATCCCTTGCCCGGTGGAGCTTAATCCCAGCTCAGGGGTGACTTACTACTGAGAGTGATGAGCATCGCGGTCTAAGGCTGGGAGGTTCATGGAAGGTCTGCACGCAGTTGGTGGGATTACCATAGTTTCAAAGATAAATATCAGTTTATGCGAATATTATGTTTTGCATGCATGTGGTGCTTATATGTTATCATGTATTTTGTTGTGAATATGAGTTATTGTTAATGTCCTTGGTGATGTATGTTAGCAATAATCTTGTGCTTACTTTGTGTTGTTTGGTTAAATATGTTAATTAGATTTAATAAGCATGTTTTATATATAAGTATGAGAATGTTCTATGTAGTAGTGTTTGCCCGGCCGTGGGGTTGGTGGTCGTGGACATTATAGTATGTGTCCCCTCATCTCATCCTTTTTTCCGAAGAGCCCTTCCAAGGGGGTCCAGGCTTCATTGGGATTCTTACAGGAAGATATGGGAAAAAGGAGATCATGAGAAATGAGACTGCAAATTGTTTTGAGTTCTCATCCATGAGATTTAAGTACTTGGATTTTTCTATGGTTGATGTCGATTTTGTATTTGTATTCAAGGTTAACATATACAACCCTCTGGTTTGGATATGTATGGCTATTTTCTCCTTCCATGCAAAATAGTTGTAAGGTGTAAGAATGAATTCTTTTTGGGAATCCATCTTTCCGTTGTCTTCAATCTTTTGTACCTACAAAAATTTTGGTGTAGATTTTGCTTAGCAGTCCGTCGGCTCTGATACCATGTAAATGTGTTGAACCTGCATAGAATATGTATACCTAAACAATAATACACACACTTGCAGAGAGAATTGGAGAAAGAAGAAGAATAAGAGAAAGAATGAAAGAATTCTCATTAACCGTTGTGAATAATGAATAGTTTACACATGCTATACTTTGTATAACTCAATGAATGCACAATGGAGGAGAAACAATGCACCATAGTGGTGGTCTAGAGTGATATGGACACACACCAGCAGTTACGGGAGTGAACTGCCACCTAGTCTAGTCTCTCAGGAAGTCACGGGAGTGAACTGCCACCTAGTTGAGTTAACTAGTCAACTAGTCTTCAGTTAACTGACTGAATAAAGAGTAGTGAGGAGTTAACTCAAGAAATTAAGGGTAATGTGCCAGTATTGTGTTGATCCCAAGGAAATTTCTAATTAGCATGGTGATGATCACAATGTTGCATGGTGATAAAACCAATGCAACATCTAAACTCAACTCAACTAGTCAAACGAAAGTGTCAACTGAAAGAGAATATTCTCCAAGTGGAATATTCTCCCCTAAAATATAGGAGACTGGATAATGACTAATTATGAATAATAAACAAGGAAAAACTTTAGGAAATATAAATCCTAGGTTTGTGTGAAGTAACTCCAACAGTCACATCATGCTTTCCCAAGTTGAAAACATGTGTGGAGATTCTACCTAGGCAATAAAAGCAGTGCCCACACATGCTCCACCCTGGTTGTCATTTGTTATTAGTCATTCTTTTATGGGTCCCATTAGTTTCTTATGAGAGACATTTAATTTTCCTCGAGATCCCTAGGAGAGCATCTAGAATGTTAATGATTGGTTTTTCTCTTTTTCCACCTACAAGCCTATGGGCCTTCAACCCCTTCTTCCCATGAAATGAGGGACAACCCCTTCTTGGGTCAATACACCCAAAAATCCCAAAAGGTAAGGAGATGAGGGGATGAAATGTGGAAAGTGAAAAGTATGGTTTACAATGTCACGATGACTCATCAAGAGGACCTCCTAGTAGCAAACATATCCCTATGGGTGACCCACTTACTAGGGTGCAATGTCAACCAGTAAACTGAAACAGGGTAAAGAGCATAATGTCCGAGAAAACATTACATAATCAAAAGCAGTAATAGACGCAACAAACTCAAATGCCTCAAATATTGAAATGACACTCACCATAATACTTGGATTGTACCTCATGGAGAAAGACCCAATGTATTCTAGAGGCCATCTAATGTGGTGGATACTATCTTGATGAACCCAGAGCTATGGTGGTGAGGTGGGTCTCTATCTGTGCAAGTGGATGTTGTTGGTCAAGTTCTCTCTCGGTACTCCATGTCTGCAACCTGAGGGCCTTGAGACATCATCTCCTTAGTTATCCCTAGGTGTTGGGGATAACACATGGTATTGATCCATATGGATGTTGGTGGCCTCCCACCTGTTCCAACTGGTTCTTTTTGGCATTTTTCTAGTTTGGCAATTTTTTTCCTAGTTTTTGGGTCCCCGACTTCCGGGGCCGTTTTGAGGCCCTAAACAACATTTTTAGGGCCTGCCACAGTCAAATTGCAAATGATGTTAGATTTTGATGGCAACATATGTAGTCCTCAGATAGACCTTTCCAACAGGCTATCGTGAGCCTAAAACGAAGATGGTATGCAAAAGTTACGACCCCGGAAATTTGATGTACTAGCTTACCCAACGGGGCCCACATGACTTTTGGTGCTTCATCTCCTAGGGTTAGGTTTTTGGATGTCTAGGGTTTGGGCATTCATGTTTATTGTATAAAGGCCTTCAGATCCTCATTGTAATCATCTTCTTGCAAATGAGTGTAGCCGTCACATCTCTTCTCAGAGATAAGTCGCCACCATTCCAGCAAGCTTGTTTTCTGCTACATTTTACAGTTTCATCTTATTTCCTTATTGAATAGAAACCAGTTTTATTATATATCTATTATTATGTGTTAAACATATTTTAATAATATGTATTCATTTCATTCTGCTCATAAAATCCAGATCACCAGCTGATGTGGTGGATATTGTCTTGATGAACCCGGAGCTATGGTGGTGAGGTGGGTCTCTATCTGTGCAAGTGGGCGCTGTTTGCCAAGCTGTCTCTCGGTACTCTATGTCTGGAACCTGAGGGCCTCGAGACATCATCTCCTTAGTTATCCCTAGGAGTTGGGGATAACACATGGTATTATTTTGGTCAAGGAAGCCAATTTCAATGCATTGATAGTCATTGGGGATTCCATAGTGGTCATCAAATCAATGCTAAGGAAAACTTCTCCACTAGACAAAAAAATCGAGGTTATCATTTCCTGAGTAAAAAAGGAGGCAATCTCCTTCCTCAAATCATTATTCTATCATGTGAATCAAGATTTTAATTTGGTAGTAAATCTCTGGGCTAAGAAAGCTATTGAAGTAAGCTTAGGAGAATACGTAAAATATGGGGGGTGTTCTAATTGCATCATCCCCTTAGTTTTGATATGGTTAGGTATGCCAATCAATATTAAACTCTCACATGAACCAACAACTAATACATCAACTCATTTTCATCGGGATGGGAGTACCAAGGATAGGCAATAGCCTCAACAACATACAAGAAAATAGCACGGCCCTTGCTATTGAATGTTTTGGTATGCATAATTGTCATCTTTGTGGGATAATGGAGATTTCAGGGTATGGAATTGGGTGAAAATGTGGTATGAATCTGGAGGTGACTAACCCCTTGGTAAGTGTTATCTCCACATTGAGGTTGTTTATTGGTTCTAGTTATAATATTACAAATTGGGGAAATCTTCAAATGAAGGAGGCAAGGGTCGCAGGTCTAGTTTATGGAGAAGGAATTTTTATTTCATCTCGTGGGAAGGGTTCTATGAATTATGGTTTATATCTCTCTTTCTTCTTGGTTCTCTTTTTTCTGTGTGCTCCTTCCTAGAATTTCCTACAACGAGGCATATCATGGGAAAACATGGGATTTGGTATTTATCTAGTTTTCAAGTCTCGGATGGAAAGAAAGGTGCCTGGTCATTTCTTATTTTCTACTCTATTAGGTAGAGACTCCTTCTCTACCCCCCTCCCCCAACATCTCTTGTATGGCTAAGATAGCTAGGAAATTTCTCATGGCAAACATAGATGTTTTGGAATTTAGGAGAATCCTAAGAAGGCACGTGGAAAGTATTTTGTCTAATAGGAGCTATTTTTTCTTAGTGACAACAGAAGTACATGAAAATGAGCACCACTATGCCTCCCATCATGCAACCATTGTGATTTTACTTCTCCCATAGAAACAGAGGATTGACATTTTAGAAGCTGAATGCAATATACTGCAAAAATCAACTCTAAACCTTCTCAAGGATTATTTATCCACAACCTCAAAGAATAAGGTATTGGATAATTCTACTCAAATTGTTCTCAAAGAAGATGAAATGATTCATCAATTGAAGGAACCAATGTATAGCACATCATAACTCTCTTCTCTCAGATGTTGGATTGGAGGAAGCAAATAGTCATTAGATATTTCATTAATTACTATGTTTTTTATGTCATTAGGATTTTAGGTGTTTTTTTCAAAAAAAATTACTTGCACAAAAACTTGAAATGTATATCATATAGTATGTTCTAAACTCTTTTTTATAGCAGTAGAGAACTACATATTTTGTTTAGTGAAACTTTGGAAAATTCACATGTAATTGTTAGCTTGGCTATAGCCCTTTATTATAATATAATATTTTTATTTATAATTAAAAAAAAAAAAGGATTGTGATAAACACTATTGGATCACCAATGTGTTACTTGGCTAAATTTCGTTCACGAAATATTAATTACCTTGATGTGAACACAATTTCTTTTAAGGAAAATATCCATGGTTATTTAGTTTAGTTCGTATAATATAGAGAGAAATTGTTTTAAACTTTGTCTAAGTTGGTAATATGACGATTCTTTAAAAATACATGGATTTATATGGTCCAATATTTATAATTTTCTAAATCATCAACCAAAAACAAGCATGAAGAGATACTTGAAAATGCTTAAGAAAACTATCCCTAGTTATTCTTTTTACAAATTTAACACAAGTGATGTCAATTTGGAAAATGATTTGATAGTTAACGCATTCTCGTTTTTAATACAAGATTGTATTTGAATGGATACTTATTTTTTATAATTTTATATGCATATGTGAAAGATTTGAAGACAATTTTTTGTCTTATTTTTATATGAATGGTGTTTTTGTCAATGCAATACACAAAAAAGAATATGAAAACAAAAATTGAGTTTTGGTCTCTTTCCTTAAACCTTTTTACTTACTTGGTTTATTTTTAGTCTATTTCACCCCCAATTGCCAAATTGGGCCTGATTCTCAAATAGGGCCCCCTCTTTCATGAGTCACCTGACTTTCCTCCCGATTTTTAGATCAGCCCAATACTCAAATTGGGCTCTGTCTTTACTTCCATCTACTGAGTTTTCTCCTAATCTAGAAATTCACCCCTATTTCCAAATCAGGGATACAGTTATTTACTTTCGAATTTGAGTTTTATTTTGAAGTTCGAGTTCACATTTTCTATCCTCTTCCTCAAGCCTTTCTTTTTCGAGTTCAAATTCTTTTTTTTTAATTTTAATTTTTAATTATTTATTTATTTTTATTTTATTTTTCCTTTGAGAAACCTTGAATTTGATTAGAACTTTTTGAATACTTCGAAGTCTGTGTTCAAACATTGAATTAATGTTCAAATTTTTGAACACTCCTAAACTTTGAAATCTTGCCGCAAATCATGATTAGTCTGATTTGTTGATCACCCCTAATTTCCAAATTTGCCCTCTTTCCATTTGCTTTCCTATTTCATTGCCACTATTTGGAAATCAGACCCAATTGAAAAATTGAGGCCTTCCTCCAACTTATTGTGGATAGCACCCGATCACTAAATCAAGTCCTCTTGTCAATATCTACAAACTATTTTATCAGCCCCCACCCCCCCACCCCCAATGTTCGAACTCTTTTAATTCTACTTTTTTGTTGAATTCTCTTGAATTTTATTTCGAACTTGATTAAGCCATGATGAAACCTTTTGTAGGACTAATTTTAAAATAGGGACCTCCCTTCACTTGGTCACCTAGTCCCTTGGCCCGATTCAACAATTGGCCACGGTTACCAAATTGGACCTCCCTCCTAAAAAGTAGAGTGTAATTCAAATTGTGGAAAGGTTTCATGGAATATTCTATTTGATATTAAAGTTAACATGTATGCTATGTGGTTAGCAACCTCCCCAACGGTGTTTCCAACATCACTTCATGAAAAAAATGTCCATATTAAAACAACATGCAAAATCAAACATAAAAATGTAGGTATGCCACTTATATTGTAGATTTTGCAATTATTGTTGCATAGACACACACATGTCACATATTATCTAACACTTAAATCTCCCTAATACTACACCATCATTATCACATCACCCAAATCATATCAACATGGATATTGAAACTTTAGCTTGGGAGGGGGGGTAAGTAACAAAGAGGTAGCATGAAAGTAATGATCATGAGATGACATGGTAAGCCAGTTGCGAAAGAAAAAAATAGGAAACTCAAATCAAATCAGCAAAGAGTGCAGTCATCACAGAAAGAAACCATCAATTAAATTGTAATTGATGGCATTATTTCAGAGGAAAAGAAAGAACTGGATCTCTTAAAATTGCCCAATTGAAAAATAAAAGATGAGTGAAGAAATAAAAATGTTGTGTGAACTAATAGTGGAGTTAACTATTGGAATATGCTAAAATGCAGAGAGATTAAATTTCTTAATAATCCAAGGTTCAAACCCTAGTTGAACTATAAGTATGGAATTTTTAGAGGCTAACCAAGATTATCTAAGAAAAGAATGAGCCTAAATTTATGAGGAAGCACAAGTAAAATCAGAGGATAGTTGCAAGGAGAAGAGGCACAGTATAAAACAAAAGATTTGCAACCAGAGTTGTAAAGGAATAAAGGCAAAGTAACCCAACACTCAGGGCTCAAAGAAAAGGTAAGTCCCTAGCTAGAATCCTCTTTGTTCTAAAGAAAAAGAATGAGTGTACACGCATACTTTTAGGATAGAGTATCTTGTTTTTGTTATGAATGAAAATGAGTTAGTATCATAAGAATAACCATCCTAAAATATAGATATATTTCTTATTGTAGGATCAATAAAACAAGTGAAGCAAACCCCAACATCCAAATATGAAGACACCATGATGACAATTGGATTTAATAGAAGGGAACCCATAGATCCCTCTAAAATTTATGCTAATGTTGAAGTATTTGAGGTATTTAAAAAATCAAACTGGATTGAATACTTTAATAGGATCAAAAGGTTTGATTATAAGGTTGCTTTGGAGTTTGCAGAGAATTTAATGTCAATGTTTCATCGAAACCTGCACAGGAGATCTGGGTAAAGCAAGTACAAACAAATCTTATGAAGAAAGGATGAGAGATTCAATATGGAAGAATGAGAAAATATATTCACACTACTCCAATGAGATAATCAATGAATGATGATTGATACAATGATGATCAATATGATGATTATGATACAATTAATGAGTGTAATACACTCATATATAGGAAGGAACATTCCATAATTTAGAAAAGTAATCAAGCAGTTAGATTTCCATAGAAAAGCATGTATGCAATAGTGATGGTCTAAATAGAAAGTATAAAATATAACTAGCCAGTTAACTCCTACTTGAACTAGTGTGTCGAAAATAGAAATTTCTCCAACACCCCCTGAACATCACTATGGAGTAAAAATGAGTCCCGACAACTAGGCCATATTAGGTACTCATGTACAATGCAACCAATGAACACTGAATAAAAATGAGAAAAGAGGGAAAACCATGTGGGAACAAAACCCCCCCTCAAAAGGCAATGCATCAAGAAAAAAAAAGGTAGTTGCTAGGAAACTGTGTTCTTCACTGCAAGACAATCCCGCAAAGTTTGAAACTTCTTCTCACTAAAAGTCTTCGTGAAGATGTATAAATCTTTATGGATCTGATGAAGTCCTTTGACAACTTGTCTAGCCTTGTACCTTTTGATCCTATGGATCCATCTGCACCTGAAATTATTCCTTTCTGGTGGAAGTGGAACCAGATCCCAAGTTTGATTCTTCAAGAGTCAGTCATACTCCTCCTGTATGGTTGCTTGCCATAATGGATTTCCCATAGCCTTACTGTAGGTATGTGGATCTTAATATTGAACCCTATAGCAATGCATGGGAATTGCAAGTTCAGAAGTTGAAAGTATATGAGAAGGCTCCTCATGATGAGATTGAGTCCTCCTCAAATCCAATGGATTCCTTGCAAGAACACATGTTGCCTAAAGTGTGGACTGTGCCCTTTTAGACATTTGTTGAAGCTTCAGCGTTGAATCCTTATTTGGTTGTACTACCTATTCATTTCCATGTATAGAATCTAAGTGTATGGAATCATCTCTGATGTCTAGAACTAATGGAAGTACAAGAGTATATGCATATTGCACTAGAGGTGCATGGAAAGTAATCTCCTTATGTGGAGGTAGAAAAGAGGAGTCGCCATCAACAAAATTGGTGAATTTATACAACCTTGACTTGTGATCCACCTCATCAATTGCAAGGATGGAATTTTCATGCATGTCAAGTACATACACTAAATATGATGTAAATTCAACCTTTTTACCTTTCTGAGTGATCTGATAAATTGAGAGCAAATTCATAGAAAGATTTGGAACATGTAAAACATTCTCAAAACTACCATTATGGAGTTCCACTCTTCCCTCTCCTACTACTTCTACTGGAGTATCACCCCCCATGAGAATAGGGGATCTTGAGCATGAACTCAAATAAGTGAAAACTTCTTCTTTCACTACCATATGATGTGATGTGCTAGAATCTATAATCTGTGAATCAGATGAGGAATTAATTGCAGCAAAAGCATGATGATTGTTATCACTGAAATTTCGTCTGCACGTGGCGACAAGAACTCCACATCGTCAAAACAGGACTGGAGTCATTCATGGCACAGGATTAATTCCACAGCATTGCAAAAGGGTCAAAAACTATACAAAATGACCAAAAATTTGAAGGGCGCTTTACAGCATCTGGGTGCGCGCGCGTATGCACGTAACATCAATGTACAAAGCGCGCATATGTGCACAAGGCGCGGCTATTGGGCGAAAAACCCGCGCGCCTTCTAAACGGCGCATTTATTGAAATTGGTCGGCCTCCCAACCACTAATGGATCAGCTCCCAAGTCGATTTGACACCAAATCCGAGCTCAATCCTCATGGTGGGCTGGTCAAAGACCTAATTGAGCCCTAAAGAACCCCTTTTCACATTCAAAAGAGGTCACATAATAACCCAATGATTGGCTATAAAAAGCCATGAATGACCACCATTTTCTCAAGGAATTCGTTATATTGTTATGCTGCTGAGATTGCTTAGGACTCATTCTTTGGCAATACACATCATAAGCTGCATTTCATAGAGCTATTCACCCCTCACTTGAGTGAATAAGCTTGGAGTTCTTTCACCCACATTTTCATCTTTTCATTGTAAGGAGAGCAAGCTTTGAGGGCCTCAAGAGCCTTCCATTAGAGAAAGAAGGGACCCAAGTCCCCTTTCTTCTTTGTGCCTTTGGATTTCATCAATAGATCATCTTATACATTGGTGATATTGGTCCATTTGTCTCTATTTTTCATTTTCTCATATGCTTTTAGTTTTTATTTGTTTTAGTTGAATTTTTGTTCATAACTTTGTTGTTTTTCTTTCTAACCTTTTACCTTACAGCTGTCATGCCTAGCAGAGCCCAACTGGGCATGTAAGCACTCTTAATTTGCTCACCTAGTGACGAATTGGGTGCAAAAATATTGGCGACTCCACTGGGGATAAGGTATCAATTCCTCCCTCATTTGGGCTTTATTTGCTTTCCTTTTGCTTTTATTAACTTGCAAGTTCACAAACCGGCCTCTGCCGACCTGCTAACCAGTCAATTCACCAGAAGATTGGGAGAAATCCATCCGAATTTTTCTTCTCGGTTTTTTATCACAGGTGCGCGGTTCTTCCACCCCATAGGCGCGCATCGTGCACGCATGCGCCTGTGCAACGTTTTCTCTCTGCGCACATGCGCTTTTAATCTCAATTTCTGCAGTGCCCGTGCGCTCTATGCGCCTGTGTATGAACTGTGTGGCGCGCATTTTATCTTTTTTGACATTGTAAGCTCTTGGATGTGGGGAAAACTCATTTTCCTTCTTAAGAATGATGATATGCATGCTCTAAATACTACACCACTTAGACCCCTCAACTTATAAAGGGGATAATCAAGCAAACATAGGCACTTAGGTGGATAAAAATCATTTTTCCCTTATTTTTCTTTTAGCCACATGGATGGCTTGCTTTGGTTTATAAGTCTAAGTTGAACATCAATTCTAATCACATATAAACTCACATTTTTGGGACTAGAAGTCGAAATTAACAATCTTGAGTATGCTCTTCTCTTGCACCATCAAGCGATCTTGAGAACCAGAAAAGGATTGCGAAAACGATCTCATCTCCCTTAACAAAATTCAAAAACTTTTAGGAGAGGACAACGGCTCTTTCGAGACCCCTCTTAGTTTCATTTTGTCAAACACATTCTTGTAACGGGACCATACATGCCCACATGTCAACAAAGCTAGAATAGTGTTTGATTTTTTGCTTTCTTAGATCAAAAAAAACTAGGAGAGTTTAAAGGTTTGTAACGGGCCCACACATGCCCACATGTTCAAATCTAGGCTAGTTTCATTCTTTTCTAGATTAACTCACACATAGGGAGATAAAGGATAGTAATGGACCACAATGTCCACATGCTAGTTTCCTAAGGCTTTTAAAATTCCGCAAGGTTGTACCAATGGCATCTAGCTTATTTAGGTAATCAAACTCTTGTAAAGGACCAAGCGATGTCCACATGTTGCAAGGTGACATCTAAATAACTAAAATTTGGTACACTTTCACTCACACGCAAAAGCCACTTTCTCACTCACATAGCCTCGTCTCGAAACGTGGTGGTCTAAGTAGGTTTCCTCCAAAGGGATTCTGAAAACACCCCATCTTTTCTTGATTGGACTATCCACTCCCACTTTTAATCAAACGAGGTTGGTTTTCACCCCCAGCCTCACAAAACAACTTCATTTAAAATATTTCTAACAACTCACTAAGTTGTCCTCCACAGGAGGTGCCAAAAGAAAATTTTAGTCTAGGTAGGATTTCGGGGGTAGGTATCCAAATAACCCCTCGTTATCTGGTTCTCACATTTTCAAACATAGAAGTTGACAAATAGGGAACTTTCAAATCCTCCAAGTCCAGCGCTCCAATCACCATAAGGCAGGGAGATACCCGTGAAGGGTCGAAGGCCGAGGTCCGGTTGTTCTGTGCGTCCCCCCTTGAGGCACCCACCTCTTGGATGGGATCCAGCCCGTGACCCATTTCTTAGGCCGAAAATCTAAATGTCG
>ML776636.1:1614159-1645296 GCA_009831015.1 Picea engelmannii
ATCTCGACATTTTGATTCCATTACATTTACACATATTCCCAGAGAATTGAATCAAACAACAGATCACATAGCTAACATGGTGCTAGATTGGCATATATCACATCAAGCTACACATACATAAACATCACATATATCCTGTCACAGCATATAGATAGAATCAACATCATCAACATCAACACAAAAAACACATGTAAAACACATTTGGATCCAAAAAACCTGTATATTCATATATATATATATGGGCCCCTCAGGCCACCCGAATGTTTACATACACAAAAAATACATTGGCCCACAGGCCCGTGCCACACCTCGGTATAAAACTCGGCTCACCAGCCTATCAAAAAAAGTATACAAAATATATACATACAATCAGGGGGCCTCTATCACACCCCCAGCTGCCCCTCCCTCAGGAGGAGGTGGTGGCCCACCCCTACCTGCCCCAGGCGGTGGTGGTGGAGCACCTGCAGGACCCTCCTGCCCCGGCGGCAGGCGTCCACTGGTCATGGTAGCAAGCACAGCTGCTCGACGCATGATTGACCGCCATGGTGGCGGTAACCCTATACACTGCTCCAAGAACTCCTCGTCCTGGATACGGATCCACATGCCCTCAGGCACGTCCCGAAACACCGTCTCAAACCGACGGAGTATATCATCCAACTCCCCTCCGGCTGCCGCCGGAGGAGCATGAGATGGCCCCGCACCAGGGTCATCAAATCGGCGCCTCCTCGCTGGTCTCGTAGGATCTGCAGGTCGCCCCGCAGCCTCCTCCCGTCCGCGTCTCTCTCCACGTGGAGGTCTCCCCTCTGGCTGCATCGGCGGTCTGTACAACTCCACCTCGTGCCCGCGAGGTGCCAAATCTGCACATGCACAAAACAAGCAAACAACAAATCGTATCAGTGTCTATACATCATACATATAACCTGGTATATCAAAATCACAGCATAAATTAAAACATATAAATACACAACATACCTCTGTGATCAAAAACCTCCCCAGGAGGCAATACCATATCCGGGTCCCCCCGGAAGTCTACCCCAGCATAGGGGTACTGTAGAATGACCTGCGGCATCTGCCGCCATATCTGCGCCGCCTGCGCAGAAAAGTAGTGCCCACCCTCACCACCACCGTGGCGAACCAAAATCTGAGACCACCGCCTCAAGCGCGGCTCTCGTACCCCTGGTGCCTCTAGGAGCACCCTCGGGCACAGCATCGGCACCCTCTCCAAGAAATAGGCCACCAAGATGGAGCCAAAAGCGACCTCCCCGGTGCCTATGGACCGACAATGGTCCAGCTGCGTGATCATCTGCGCATGCAGGGTCAACCCCCAAGCGAACCGCTCACGGCCCACCACCACCCTCTCCATCAGGAACAGCTCACCACCACTGATCCGGTGGGTTGCTCGTGACCCATACACCCGCACTATCATCGTTGCTATGCAACGATGCAACAGGGCATCTATCCCACTGATGCTCACTGATGTCCCAGTCATGTAATGCTCGCCTGAGCAGTATCGCTCGGCGACAATGCACAGATGAGTGTCCCTCGGCAGCACAGGCACTGCCGACAATGGTGTTCCCGGAAGGGGAGCCCATTCAAGAAGTAAATATCCTCCACCACAGTGAAGGGGATCTGCTCTCCTCGCACGAGGAAGCAGTGCTTCTCGGGGCTCCACATCTCGAGCAGGAACTGGAGCAAATACTCCTGCGCCCATATCAAAGGGCACTCAAAAAACTTTAGCAACCCACTGGCTGCTAAAGACGCTCGAACTGCAGGCCTGGCATTGGCCACAGCATCTCGCAGCTGTGACCAGTCTCTCTCATGCCACTGCACATCCATGATCACTGCTCGCCACCTGCACACAACCCAGAGTCCTATATTAGCTTAGGCAATCATCCAATACATCAAATAAGCTAATTTTTTCACCCTAAAACCTTACCTCAAAGGCGTGGTTTTACCACCCATAGACGCGCACACATGCGCACCTGTTCACTATACAGGCGCGCATGTGTGCGCACCTGTTTTTCCCACAGGCGCGCTCATGAGCGCGCCTGTTCACAATACAGGCACGCGCTAGGGCGCGCCTGTCATACCCACAGGCGCGCTCGTGAGCGCGCATGTTCACCCCACAGGCACGCGCTCATGCGCGCCTGTCTACCTCACAGGCGCGCCCCTAGGGCGCGCCTTAAATTCCTACACACGCGCATTAACACGCGCTTATTCAGTGAACAGGTGCGCATGCATGCGCGCCTTCCACTGAGTCGCCCGCACATTAGGGCCCACACCCTATCAAAAAACCCCCGTACAACCCCCCGTACCTACCCTACCCAAAAATTGGAAACCTATAGCTATGCAGGATGATTAGACCACTAACCTGCTATTCGCACGCCGTCGATCGGATACCTCGTGCTCTCGGAATCACTCAATCTCCTCTGAATCTTCTCGGAAACTCACTGTAGCAGCAGGTACAAATGAGGTGGCAATGTGGGCCGTAAAGCTATATATAGGCCTTTTGCCAAACTTCCACTCACCATTCCGAGAGCCCACGGCGTCCATTTTTTGAACCGTCTTCAGCCACGGGATCAGCGTCTCGCCACCTACATCATGATTGTCCCTGGGCCACTTTTCATCCTAAGCCCCCGGGGTGCCTTTTTTTTTCATATCATGGCCAGGTACACATGCGCATTGTCACATTTATCTAATACATGTTCATATTTGTTATTATCTTCAGATATTGTTCACTTTGGGTATTTGGTTGTTCTGTGTGGAGGTACTTGATCATCATCTCTTCACATCATTCCTTCAGGTATATACTCAACACTGGCATGTAGTCTCTCCTGTTGTATTGCATTTACATTCCCAGTCACACCCCCTGATTTTGGCCTTTAGGATACCCTTTTTCCGGCTCTGCAGTACTCACACCTCCATTCGCATTTTTGGTACTGGTACCCGGTAGTTTTCTTACCCACATGAGTCGTCTCATTCATAGCACCTTTTTGCACTTTTGACACTCATGATTCTCTTTATTACCCTTTAGGGATGGGAGTCCCGGTAGTCTTTCATCATGTTGCGAATTAACCACATACTTCTTCTCCTCATTTTGCTAGCTTCCCATATGGACTCCCAGCACATCGCTTTATGGTCATGTTCTTTTCTTTACCTGCACCTCCGCAGGATCATGAACCCACCATTTCATCCACCATCAGTTTGCCCATCTGCGAACCTATCTTCATTTCACCTACCTCATACAGAAACTCGCCAATGGGGCCCCCACCCTTCATCAGTTTTCCTAGAAATTTCTTCCCTTTCTGGGGCACTCATTTCACACTAGGTCACCCGTTTCTGTATTTTGTACATCTTTCCCACATTTATTCATTATTTGTTGTATAGACACCTTTATTTTCCATCCTTTACTTTTGTCGTCACCGTTGGCGACCTGCTTTCCTTTTGGCCACATGCAACCCATGTCACCCTTGGTTGGAGCATTACTTCTCATTTACCCCCGCCGACATTGTCTATATCTTCAGAGTACTACCCAGGTCACTTACCTTTATCCTCTGAATTTGTTCACCTTGCCCCGCATCTGGCACAACTTATCCCTGATCTTGTCGTCCCCCTGACACTTGATCTTGTCACACGGTTGCGGCCACGCCTTATACCATGCACCCTCCAACCAAGGGCCGTCTGGAGTCTTCCCACTTCTTGACGTCGTCCATGTACCTCTGCCACTTCCTCACCACAGTAGATCCCGTGAAGCCCTTTGCTTCTGAGAGTCGTGTCCCCCTTTTTGTCGACATCAGCACAATTTTCCAAAAGGGCAATAGTATCTTGATTCTCATTTCCCATTCAATGAGAGATCTCGGATGGCACAGGGGGAAACACCATTGCTCCCTGATGTCGTTGACCCCCATAACATTCGACGCCAACACTTTCTCATGTTGCAGTGGGTCTTACTTTGCGACTATTGCAGTTTTTCTTATCAGTTGCCGAAGACCTCTGACCTTGGTTGGGCCACCAATGCCCACATCCCCGTCGTTGTTTAATTTCGCGACCATTACCGTTGGTTCAGAGTATTTTCCTTTGCAGAATTGTCTTCTGCCTTTATCATTCCGCTCCCGAGGGCGCTGCAGTTGTCTACATCAACATTTCAGACATTTTTTCTTCAGAGTTACAGTACACGAGCATGGGGCATGCCCGCCTCGTTTGTACACACTTATATATTGATACACACCTTGTGGAAAGTCGGGATCTACAGGTTCCTTTATTCTCCAATGGATTTCTCTACACAGTCCCATTCTTGCTCTCCCTTACAACACCATTCTCAGTAAAAGAAACATTGATGGATTTTGGCTATACGTTTTGCTCCTAACCTCATCCATCAGGGGGCATCTGTTATCACTGAAATTTCATCCGTACGTGGCGACAAGAACTCCACATTGTCAAAACAGGACTGGAGTCATTCATGGCACAGGATTAATTCCACAGCATTGCAAAAGGGTCAAAAACTATACAAAATGACCAAAAATTTGAAGGCCGCTTTACAGCATCTGGGTGCGCGCACGTATGCGCGTAACAGCAACGTACAAAGCACGCATATGTGCACAAGGCGCGGTTGTTGGGCGAAAAACCCGCGCGCCTGCTAAACGGCACATTTATTGAAATTGGTCGGCCTCCCAACCACTAATGGATCAACTCCCAAGTCGATTTGACACCAAATCCGAGCTCAATCCTCATGGTGGGCTGGTCAAAGACCTAATTGATCCCTAAAGAGCCCCTTTTCACATTCAAAAGAGGTCACATAATAACTCAATGCTTGGCTATAAAAATCCATGAATGAACACCATTTTCTCAAGGAATTTGTTATATTGTTATGCTGCTGAGATTGCTTAGGACTCATTCTTTGGCAATACACATCATAAGCTGCATTTCATAGAGCTATTCACCCCTCACTTGAGTGAATAAGCTTGGAGTTCTTTCACCCACATTTTCATCTTTTCATTGTAAGGAGAGTAAGATTTTAGGGCCTCAAGAACCTTCCATTGGAGAAAGAAGGGACCCAAGTCCCCTTTCTTCTTTGTGCCTTTGGATTTCATCAACAGATCAGCTTATACATTGGTGATATTGGTCCATTTGTCTCTATTTTTCATTTTCTCATATGCTTTTAGTTTTTATTTGTTTTAGTTTAATTTTTGTTTATAACTTTGTTGTTTTTCTTTCTAACCTTTTACCTTACAGTTGTCATGCCTAGCAGAGCCCAACTGGGCATGTAAGCACTCTTAATTTGCTCACCTAGTGACGAATTGGGTGCAAACAATGATTACCTTTCTTAGGAGCAGGATCTTCTTCCTTCTGCTTCTTGACTCCTTCTGGAATGAAGTTTCCAAGGTTGTTATGTTGAATTACCTGTGCCATAAGATCGATTTGTTTCTTCATCCATGCAGATTATTCATGATTTGGTTTATTGCAGTAATTGCACTGCTTTCCCTTCTTCTTCTTCTTGGAATCTAAAGAGTCTTTGGAACCTGAAGAATCGTTGAAGGGTTTGGAATATCCCTCCTTATCGTTATGTTTCTCTTTTTGTTTTTGTTTGGATGATCCTTTTACATCATGCATGGTGAGTCCATGTGCTTTGGGATCCTTGATTAGGCCCATCTGAATGAGTTTTGTCTGCTCATGTGTGAGAGAATCAATGAATTGATCCATGGTAGGAATCTTCCAATTTGTTCCCATGAGATATCTACCAGAATGGAAAGTGGAAACATAGACAGCATATCTTGGTCCTAGCTTATCCAAGATTCTTAGAATAAGTTTTGCCACTTGTTTAGACTTATCAATACCACAAGATTCTAATCTCAATATCAAAGATTTAAACTTAGTAAAGAAATTATGTACATTATCAAAACTTTTAGGATACAAGGTATTCAACTCTACCTCAAGCATATGACCTCTCATCTCATCCTGTTTTTCAAATAGAATTTCCAAGGTGGTCCATATCAGATTTGGAGTCTTGAATGTTGCAACATGAAACCATAAATCAGTTGAAATCAATTCAATAAGAAGTCATGTGGCCTCATCCTTTCGGTTCACCCATCTGGTCTTCTCAATTGTTGATGTAGGTTATGTTTCTATCCACATCATCAAATTGTACAGTCCTTTCCTTCTAAGTTGGAATTCATCCTTGGCCTTACAATCAAAATAATTTTATGGTGTGAGGATTACCACCAAGTTTGACTCTAGAATAGGTGTCGTATCCATCTCTCCCACTGTGTCTGAGAACCCATAAAATTCGTATCAGTTTCAATAGATGATCTTCCGGCTTCATTTATGATCAAACGATGAGGAATTTCGTCAAACGGTTGAAAACCCACTTCCGAAATGGGTCGATTTACCTTTGCACCAAACTATTTTCTCAGAAAATGAATACTTTGGGAGAAATCGGGATGGAGTGACACAGATTTTTCTCAGATCAGAAATTGCATCACTTTTCAGGAGGTTATTTTGTAGATCGATTTTTGAGCAAATGGTGAGGAATTTTTCCAAACGGTTGAAAACCCGCTTGCATAATGGGTCGATTTACTTCTTAGGTGGGTCATTTCCTCATAAATTTAATATTTGGGGCTAAATCCCTTTGTCTTTTACACGGATTATACTAATTGAAACTATGATTTTCTTTATTCTCTAGCTTGTCTGGCTTGCTCCAAGCAGCTTAGATATGATACCATGTCAATGTTTCATCGAAACCTGCATAGGAGATCTATATAAAGCAAGTAAAAACAAAGTTTATCAAGAAAGGACGAGAGATTCAATATGGAAGAATGAGAAAATATATTCACACTACTCCAATGAGCTAATCAATGAATGATGATTGATATAATGATGATCAATATGATGATTATGATACAATGAATGAGTGGAATACACTCATATATAGGAAGAAACATTCCATAATTAATAAAAGCAATCAAGAAGTTAGCTTTCCTTATGAATGCATGCATGCATAATAGTGATATTCTAAATAGAAAGTCTAAAATAGAACTAGTCAGTTAACTCCTACTTGAACTAGTGTGTTGAAAATTGAAATTTCTCCAACATTTCCAACATTTGGAGGGACAAGAATACATAACAACATTAAGGGGTTTACAAATCCAAGTTGATGAAACCATCTTCGTTAGAGTTATAAGGATCCATGTTGAGCTATCATTGGAAAAGAAAGAGAGATAGCCTACTTTGAATACAAAGAAACATGTATTCAAGATTTATGAAAAGGTGTGAGAAGAGAAAGCATGCCCAAATATTGGGATGAAGTAACCTGACATATAATGAAGAATGTAACAAATAAAGGAAAAAATAGTATGGTCCACACATATATTTTAGGATGCTACACCCACTGAGAAACTTCTACTACCAATAGCCTGAGAAAAACTTGATCATCCCCTACTACATATTCCAATCTCCAAAAGAATCAAGTGCTAAAGCGATGGAAGGAAGAGTGGATGCCTTAGCCCATCATGGGATAATCAAACTCATTGTTTCTAATGCACTAGATGAACCAACCTACCAAGTTGAATGGGATACGTTTTTTACCATGAAAATGGGGGAATTGTTGGCCTTACAAGCTACGTCAAGCCCAATAGTAGCACCAATAGACTCAAGGAAGAAGAATAAGAAGGCTAGAAATAAGACATGCATAAGTAAGAAAAGAAGGGCACAAAAGAAAACAATCCAAGGAGAGGAAGAGAAAAAATCCTATACTAAAATAGAGGAAGATGCATGAGACATTACAACTACCTTGGTTCAGATGGGGACCCCTCAAGGTGGCACCATCAAGACAACTCCAAGAATCCCATCAAGAGGGAAGCAAAGAAGAGTCACAAGGGAAATAACTCAGTCTCAAGAAACCAATAATGTGGCCATTGAGAAACAAACATATCCTACAGATATTGAGAAGGATGCCTCACCTTCTAGCACAACAAAGGATCTTGGAAAATACCATGAGGGGACTCAAACTAAGAAAAATGAACCTAACATGGAAGACCTAATAGCCCAACTAAAGTAGCTAGGGTAGAGACTCTAAAATGGAAGGAAATTGCAACAAAGAAACAAGACAGGGAGGTTATATCTACAAAAGATTATAGGGCATCGTTATTTTTAGACTTTACTTTCTTCCATCTATTCATAGTACAAGTCCTTACCTAAACTACTCATTCAAACAAATCAAAGTTATATCTCAACCCCCCATCAAAATTTTGGAACATGCATAGAGGTCAATTTGATTGCAAAATACAGTTCTTGTGGATGAATTAATTTTAGGGAGGAGGAAAATGAGCATGGGGCCTTTCACATAGTTTTGTAATTAAAGTGGTGAGGAGAAGGGGCATGGTCCCTTTGACATAGTTTTGTAATTAGAGTGATGAGGAGAACAAGAAGGAGCAATGGCTCTTTCTCACACTTATGTCATTTGAGTGAGGAGAAGATGGATAACATACCCTTTCTCATACCTTTGTAATTTGAGTGAGGAGGAGAATGATCACTACCCATTTCTCACACTTTATTAATATTTGGGAGGAAGAGAAGAAGCACAAACCCTTTCTCATACTTTCTCATATTTGTTGATTTTTTCATGTTATAGGTGAGGACCTTGTTACAAACTCTAATTTAATGTTACCAAAATAAAATATTGGAAACCGATATATTAGTTATTAGAATTTGGCATCTCAACTATTAGAAACCAATATCTTAATTATTGAAAACCAATATTCATAATAAATTTATGATGGCTTGGACTAAAATTAGTTTAAGTTTAATGAAATGGGGTATTTATCCATACTTAGATGTCGATGCACCAAGAGTACGATGCAACAACCATGGCCTCTAGAGTAGGTTCCAGAATGTCCTTTTGTTCTCAAAGTTGAGCTAATGATATCAGAGAAGGGCATTCTCTCCACTGTGGAATGTAAACACTCTCCCAACATCTATGACCATGATGGTTGATTATCGTTTCCTATGGGGAAGGGCTGTGTAGGTGGGTCATCATTTGTGACACCCGACATCAAAGTAACTCACCTTTAGAAAGTGAGCTACTCGCATATTGATTTCCTTTTGACCCTTTGGCTTTCTCATATAGGAGCTCAACATGTGCTTATGAATAAACTTGATGGGAATGAGGTGATTCATTGCACATGTCCTGATCTGTTGATATTTGAGGCTCGTGTGGGTGTGCATGTCTATGAAATGATTGTTGTCCTCTGTCAGCTACAAGTAACGGTGTGATGATTATCATGGATGTGGAGACATGAGGATAAATTTATTTTTATGTATCGTATAATATCCAACTGATTTGGCAGGACGTCAGTGTATCCATCACCCACTTGAAATATTCTTCCTTGTTCCCTTTTACGAACACGCATCACCCTTCCAAAGGATTGATTATTTTGAAATTTTGGGCAGGGGTGCGTAATTTTAAGTGATGTCATGTTGACATCATCATGGTCCAGTAGACACGTGGCATCTTCACACTAGTCCATTTCAGCTCTGATGTGGCTTTGGGCTCAGCTTATGTGTAACTGAGATTGATATGGAAACCATGGTAACTAGTGGGCCCTTTTATATAGGTGGCAGCTTCGGGCTGGCTCTGACGAGTGCCCTATTGGTGTGCCAGGCTATATCTGATTTCCCTAGTGTCTGAGGTGGACTTCTATGCCGGCTCCATGTGGTGTTGATTAAGCAGGTAAGTGTATGCCGAGTGGGTAGATCGGAAGCTTGAAAAAACTGAAATACCATTGTCGCGACCCAAGGGGAGAAGTTTTACCTTCCATATCTTTGTCATGCGACACCATCCAACCCTCAACACGTGGCTCTTTAAAATTGTCACTGCATCCCTTCTGCATATTAACTCTCATGCACTTTCATGATGAAACATCAACTTTCCAATGTCGATCAGGCTTGCTTGCAGCTGTTGGATAGTCAGGCCCTACACCTTCACTAGTGCTCAACTCTTAAGCCTCGATCATATGATATAACCCCTGATTAAAAAGGGTTTAAGCCTATTTGGAGAATGGCTATCCATGGTTATCCTATGATAAGCACCTAGGCGCTTGAAACTCATCCTTGGGCCCTTCGGGAATAACATTTGATATAGTGATCTAGGCATGCTTCTCAGTTTGCAAGTTTGTAAACTACATGATGGATTGTTTATTTCACAATCAAAATATGCAATGAATCTTTCAGAAAAAAAAAAAAAAAAAATGCTTGATTACAAACTTGTTTTTACTCCAATTTAGTGTGAAGTCAAGCTTACCAAGGAATTCCATTCCAAGAAGGTATATGCTACATTTTATAGGCAACTTGTTGGCAACCTAGTTTATTTAACACACACTAGACCAAGCATTTTCTTTGAAGTCAATATAGTTTCCATATCTATGCAAGAACCTAGAGAAATTTATTGGTTGGTTTCTAAAAACAATTTCCCTATAGCCATGGTACACCGCACTATGTCATCCATTGTGCTACTAGTCCCAAATTTCTTTTGTAGGATACACTAATCTGGATTTGGGTGGGGTGATGTCTATGACAGGAAATCCATAGGTGGCTATGTTTTCCATCTTAGATCAATATATATTAATCCTTTGGTGAGACAGAGTATAAAGCAACAAATGAAGCAAGAAAAGAAGCAATGTGGATTCAAAATGTCTTATTAAAGTTTGTCTTTACCCAAAATTCTACAAATACCATATTTTGTGACAATGAAAGTGCGATCTAGATTGTAGAAAATCCAATTTTTCATGCTAAAATCAAACATGTTGAAATTGATATTCATCTGAGATATTTTCCAAGTTCAAGTTGTCAAATTACATTATTGGTGTAGTGACGAACAAATTGTTGATGTTCTTACCAAAAGTATTACTAAAGCTAAATTTTTGAAGCTACCAAGTATGTTGGGTATGTTGGAGGTCGATATTAAGGGAGGAATAGATGCAAAATGTCCCCTTCCACTTCTCTTTTTCTTGTAAATTCTCTATAGTTATTTTTAGAGGGGAAATGTTAGGCAATGTAAAAGGCGACTCTCTCTGAACTTTCTAGATGAGATTTCTCTAGAAGATTAGAAGTTTATATACTTTAGATTATTTTAAAAGATATTAAATTAATTGAATAAAAATAAAAAATTACTAGAGTGGGAGGAAAAGAAGAGAAATCAAGCATGCCTCGCTTGAGTTGGACACGGTGGCAAGATCATGCCTTTGCTTGGTGTTTTTGTCCTCTCTATTTTCTCAATGAAATGAAAAACACGAGGCGCGGTCTATGCAAATGGGAACAAATTGTGCCTGTAGTCCCTTAAAAAGGGCACGATAGGAATGCGTGTATGTTCCCAGGAACGTGCACACATTCTTAAGAATGTGCACATGTTCATGTCAACGTGTCTATGTGGCATGTTGAGTGGAGGTTCAAACTTTTCCGAACCTCTAACATTAGGAACGTGCACGCATTCCTACGGGTGGGCATTCATGCTCACCCTGTTGCCAATTTATCATCCACCAACTTCGTGCACTCACCCTCATTGAAAATTTTACTAAATCAAAGATTTATTATTAGAACTTTCACAGATGAATGCACTAGAGATCACATAGTCTTATATGGGGTAAAGAAAAAATACATGGTGGAATTTCGGGAATGCAAAATGAAGATGTGGAGGGTGGAATGATCCACGCCCCCACCCTTTTAGTTTATTATAGTGCAGTGCATGGGGTAGAGCCAAGGTTGTGGGTATGGTTGCACAGGGATATAATCCCTTCCTTCCCCAACCCTTCACATTCCTTCATGGAGAGGGAAGTGATATAACAAGACATAAAGAGGGTTAACCCAAGGTGTGGACTCCACCCTAATTCAATTGTAGGAGACTTGAGATGAACAATCAATGGGGGTTACATGGAAAAGCTTTGATGATGTAGACAAGGAAAAGACGAAATATGTAGCAAAGTGGGACCACAAACCTTAAGTGCAGTGAAGTCAAAATTAATGGAGTAGAGTATGATGTGACAAAAATTTAATGTGGAACTGCGAGGTGGAACAATAGGGTGAAACAAATAGTAATGTAGAGGAGGATGGGAATGGGCAAAGTCACCTACATCTTTCCCTCGCATGCCCCCACCTAACATAATGTAGAGGGCAAGGAGAATGTTGAGATGTGTTAAGGAGAAGGTGTCGCCTTATTCCCTTCCATCCCTTATAAGGCGAGGTGGGAAAGTATACATATCCAAACCTTATCATGGAGGTCCATAGTGCCTTGAACCCATGCTAGGTTATAGTATAATAAAAGATATTTACGGTGGACTATGTCCATAGTGGAAAGATACTTATGGGAATAAATAAAAGGACTTATGCTTGGACTCATCAATGTTATTCAATTAGAGGATGTCATGTGTCTATTGAAGAATAGTTTGAACCTTGGTAGTCGAATGGTTGCAACAGCTCGATTCCAAACTATAGAGTAAATTGAAGATTTATAACAAGGAGGCAATTTTGGGCTCTGAGAGTCGGAGTACAAAAAGAGGCATTGGTCCTGTGTAGAATAATTTATGCCATTGTAGGCTCAACAATTGACCATTATGGTTAAATAAAACTCTACAGAATTCAACGACTGATTAATTATGCTATTCTTATTTGCATTTGTTGTGTTCCCCATGTTGTTGAAATGGAAGTTGGATTTAATGTTATTTGTGGCTTTTGTTGTGCATTCTGGTATTGCAAGGATAACATTTGCATCAGTTTATAGAGAAGATAACATAGTAATTTTATGTTAACTCTTTAAATTTGAAAACTTTATGATGAACTGTAATGGTTTGAAATTGCTCACCATAGACCAGTCTTTAGGAGTGATAGGCACTTTTGTTTTTTAAATTTGTTTGGAATTATTGATCGACAAGGGTCAGAGTTGAAATTTGAAAACAAATCCACTCAGTTTTGACAATTTTATGAAATGTATTAGGTATTTTAACTAACTTATTTATGACAAGTTAACAGAAATATTGATTGTATTTTACAACCAAATTGCCTTATAACAAGCAATTTGACCTTCAAATTCCATCCCTAGTCGAGACTAACTAACTTCTAATTAATATGATACAATGCTCTCCTTGTTCTGGAACAACCAACCATTTTTCTTTAGCCTAATATTGTTTCCTAAATCTTGGATCTCTTTCTTTTTAACGTTATTGTTTGCAAGCGACCAATATGATTAATCCAAACATTATTATTAAGAAAAGCATGCTACATCTATAAATAATACATATGGACACTTTTTATCTATAAATAATACAAATGGACACTTTATAAGGATATGGAATTACATTATTAACAAGTTTTGCATAACAACTTAGTCCTTAGACACATTTTTATAAAGATATGGAAATTACATTATTAACAAGTGTTGCATGGGAGCTTAGTTCTTGTTGAACAAGTTAAAAAGCATGTTTTATGGTTCTAATCGTTCTCACCTCCATGCTAAATTGTTTCTCGTATTGGTTGGAACCAAAACATTCTAAGCCTTTAATGACCACCAACATCTTGCCCGGGAGACTGCCCTCGTAGACGAAACTGAATCCTCCACTGCCCAATCTCTCTGAAAAATATTTTGTTGCAATTTGTAGCTCCTTGTAGATGAATATTCTGAGGAAATAATACAAAAACTTTTCACATGATCTCTACCATCTACAGCGGAAGAGCACTTGCAAGAACAAGGCCAACTCCAAGAAAATCTAAGTTGATGGTGAACAAAGCATGCATCAAATCTCCTCCATTGTCATGATTCACAAACGATTGTGATTGTGTAGTTTCATAGGCAGCTAGCCAGACGAAAAGAGAGCCAAAAAAAAACATTACAAACTCATTGTTGGTGCCAAACACCTTGATTGCCAGTGACCTGTCATGTCAGAAACACCACTTAAAAAGTGTTTCGGGTAACCATACATCCGGTTCTACCGACAATGACCGTGCTCTTCGGTGCCATATTAATAATATTTCTATTTCCCCCACCATTGTATTACTAACGTTTTCCTAAATTTACAACCCCTCCCTTACCATTATCATCTAACCAGTTTCTAAGTATTAATGCGTAGACTTTAGTCTTTGCAATCTAGAACTATATATTATACGCATCGTGCCACAACATATACACATTGCGTGTATGCATCCCATCAATCAACATCATTAAATGTGCAAGATGCATAGGAATTTAACAATCCCATATATTTTTAATGCGTCGGGATCATTGAAATAAGTATACACCACGATTTTAAGCTCATCAATGGCTCTCGTACCTGCCCCATACCTTCCCTACTAACTAGCCAACTTTTCACAATACCATATTTATAAATATGGTCATATCAACGTTAAGTTCATTAATTGTTTAATTATGTATCGATTTGAAGGTTAAAACAAGAAACCCGTCGTCATGTGTACAATGATTAAGCCTGTCGTCGTTTCTACAAAAAAGACCCCAAAAAATGATCCAAAATGGTATTACAGATAAATAAATTTAAATATTTAAAAATAATAATAAAATTGAATTTGTAAAGTTTAACTACGAAGAATTGGTAAAAAAACATTGGTCAACTACAAACTAATATCTAGTCAATGAACACACTCATTTCTATAGTTCTACTTCAACAGAGACTAATAAAATGACAAAAGATTAACTTAAATGGACAACCACCAACGATCAAACAGAGAAGGAGAGAAATCAAGGGTCTCTTTGTTTTGTAGTTTAAACTTCACATAAATCTTGTTGATTTTGTAGGAGAGGATATTTGGATGAGAGTGGAGTCTACCTCTGCTTCAGGAATGAACAAAACATTGGCCAATACCATGGACATGCAAAACAAGAATTTCGACAATCTTTTAAATAATCAAAATCCAAGCTTGAAGATTAATTGAATCAACGTGATGAATATTTCAAGACAAAGTTTGGATGACGCCTCACTAAGGGCACTAGAATGGGGTCTTAATTTTGTTATTGCAATTGGGGTGGTAGGTGTAGAGGGGTATCCTCAACCCTAAGGGAAAATGTGAACTAATGTAATACCCCTAGGACGAACCCCATTTGTACCTATAAATGTAAGTGAACACATACGCTGGTGAACCAGGACATTTTCGGCCAGAGTGTCTTTGTGTATATATATTTCAAGGCCAAAGTTCCTGTGTGGTTAGTATGTCGTGGAGCCAGATGCTAAAATGGCCAGTGAGCCATCATTGTAATATGTAATCACACGCAAATTTTAATGAAAACACATCATTGATGCAGACCAACCATGTAAAAGAGTATGGGGGGATAAACTCGACTACGAAGGGAAGAGAGGGATAAGAGTCTAGGAAGAGGTTAATCTAGAGGGATTAATCCCAAAGGAATATTATATTATTATTCCTAAAGTCTAAAGTATGGATATAACTTTATGTTATCCTAAGTTCCTAGGGGAAGGGAACGAGTTACAAGTGGGAAAAGTGGGTTCCTTGAGCGTCATGTGTCATTAAGGGAACATGCATATATATTGGGGAATATATATATGCATGTGTCATTAAGGGAACATGCAAGAGTTGTTTCTAGGCTGTAATAGAGCCAAGCCTTAGCACATTTTAAATGAAAAAATAAGTTATCACTCGGAACTTGATTTGGGTTGCGTGCAGGTAAATTCCGAGATAACCACGAACCACTTTTGATTGGAAGCTACCCCTTCCAACCCAAGAGGGATCTATCGAATATATGTCACGATAGGATATCCAATAAGCTTAACAATGGGCATATATGTGGGTAATAGAAAGTTTTGAGGTTTTTAGGGTTGATGGGTTGGACCGGGAGGTAGTCCATTGGGCATGGAGTCGAATGATCAAGCAAATAACAAGAGTGTTTCGGTAATGGAAATCCATGGAGTAGAGGCGAGATAGAAGTTGATTACAAAGAGAAGGATTTATAAAAGTATGGTAGCAGAATAAAGAGAAAACATATCAATACACAAGGAGCACTTAGCGATGAGTGAATTCCAAGCACAAATCAGTGGAAAGAGATGGTTGGGACAAAGCATCTAGCAAAGGATGAATTATGAACCTTGATCTCTGCAAGAAACAACCTATAGCCATTCTACAACAAAGCATCTAACAGAGGATGAATTCTATTACAAAACAGTTACAAATCAAGAAGAAAATATAGATGAAGTGATATTGAAACTAAGAAAATGGACAAACTCTGCAAGCAACATCACAAGAATCTCTGCTATGGATACAACATGCTTCTGCAATCTTGTATTAAACTGAAAAAGAAAGATACATCCTAGGAGTACTACTCATGTATGTCTTTCCCCCCCTTTATCCAATGTTACAGAGATGCCTCATATAGGTCTTCAGGTCGAAAATCCTCCCAAAACAACAGTTACAATCAATTCTTGAAACTAACGACCATAGAAGATGGGCCAAACTACTGAGAAATGAGGCTGCAGTTATGGCTCAGTATCTCTCGAATCATCACATATGTGCATAAACTGAAAGAGTCTTTTATGCCTCTATTTTTTCTGAGCAAAAACCTCTCTCAGTTCCCTGAGATCCATTTTCATTTGCCCCATCTCTGCATTTTACAAACATGTGTCAAAACAAGAAAATATGAGATCTGAAAATTAGGGTTCGGAGATGGATTCAATTCTCCCAATATGTGACACCTGTAGGAAACCTGAGAGAGGCTATTGATATTCGATGTGTTAGGCAAAAAGGCCTTCGACCGTTTCTCAAACTGATCCTCCAGTCACTCAGAATCATTATTTAAAATGATGACTCGGCACAGTAAAAAACGCCACATTTCGGAAAACGAATCTCATCTTGCGGGGAACTTTTGACTACCTTCCCAAGCTCCAAATGACATTCTAAAGACACCACTGGAAATCTTAGGATCTATAGATGTCGATCGACTATTCGAACGCAAAAAATGGCCTCCCAAAGGCTAAGAAAAATGGTTTTTTCCCAAGGTAGGTTTTGCATATGACTGGAGTCCCGATTTCGGGTTTTCGGGTTTCAGGGTTTTGGGTATCATGTCTTCAAGAGTTATGACATGCAAGGAATCCCGAATCGCAAAATTGCAATGGGATTAATTAGACGATAATCATTTGTCTTAATTTCTTAATTAATCACGATTAGCAATTAATCTTTAACCTTTCGTGGATTTAAGTGTCAAGACTTCGATAATACTTGACGCAAGAAATCCTGAATCGCTAAATTGCAATGGGATTGATTAATAGTTAAAAGACTTTTAGCTTTGTGATTAAGCACGATTAAAACATAGGCTTTCGAGGTTTCGAAAATCGCAAACTTGGAACTTAAAGCACGAAGGCAGCTCGAGCCGCGAAATCACGATGAGACTTGTCAACATTAATCTTTATTATTCTTTAATTAACCCGGCTTATCCTTTAAAACTTTCATGAATTCGGGGATTGGGGATTTGAGGAGACTCAATGTTAACCCTTTGTATTTCGCGAAATGCCGACTCTCGAAAATTCGAAAGCAAGTCTTCATATAATTTGATTCGTTGATAAAAAAGGCGTGTCCATACTAAAAATTTTTAGATAAAGAGAAACTTCTTTTAGTCTCAAGTTTGGAAAAATATATATGTTTCAACATAGGCTCCATCTAGGGATGGTGCTTTCCTGCAAAGCGCCAAGAATAGTAGACCACGTGCCTTCATCCATTGGGTGACCTGAAATCATCCTTATAAAACTCTAAACCCTGTCACTTTACTTGCACCTTTCCGAAACAAAAAACTGCTTATGCATCATTGGGATATGGAGTTGTAATGCCTTAAATAAAAAATGTACTGGATGCCGAATTGAACTGGAAACAAACTGAAAACCACCACTATACTCTAATGCTCAAAGTCAAGCTTATTTATATACATCACCTAACTAATGAAAAATTCCCACTGAATCAAATGATACAAAAATGCCAGTGAATCCAATCCAATAACTGTCTACTTATTTGGAATCTGCTCACACTTTCTTTGAGAAGGCTGAAAAAGGAAACTGACAACTCCCATCTCACATAATGTTGATCATGAATGTGATCACAAGAGCTATCATATCCTACTTTTTTATTAGCCAACTCTTCTTCATACTGATTATCTTCATCAACTTGAGAAATTTCTGATATTTCTTCCTCCTCTTCAAGGGGATTTGTTTGATCTTTTTGTCTTATAAATTTTATGTTACAACAATCTTCAAAAAGTATTTCAACTGAATAGATTCTTTTACAATGTTGATGAAAAAGTATGTGAAAATCTTTCAATGAAGGAATACTGGAATGAGGTAAAGATTTATACCAGAGTCTAGTATCTCTTTCCAACGAAAACATAAACAGTTTCATGAGGACATCTTCATGATGTATATTTAATTCATCCATGAGCTTGTGGAATTCAAACAAGTGTTGAGCAGGATTGTTGTCCGCGTATTCTCCAAATTTAGGAAGGACATCTTCCCAAACTTTAATGTCTGGAACATTGTTTGGAAAACCATAAACATTTGTAAAGTCCAGAGGAGCAAACCTTGCAACAATCCGAGCAGCGAACGAATTCGACATTTTGAGACTAGTGGAGTTGCCAACGAAATCATGTAGAGTCTACGAACCAAGGAGTCGCCAACGAAATCATGTAGAGTCTACGAACCAAGGAGTCGCCAAGTGAATGATCACAGCCAACTGAATGCCTATCCCTTGTTCACCATCAAGGAATAGATCTAAAATTTAATGTCGTATCCCAGGGAAGATAACTTTGTCCTCCGTCCCCGGCAATGGTGCCAGAAAATGTTGTCACAAGAGTTGTTTCTAGGTTGTAATAGAGCCAAGCCTTAGCACATTTTAAATGAAAAAATAAGTTATCACTCAGAACTTGATTTGGGCTGCATGCAGGTAAATTCTGAGATAACCACGAACCACTTTTGATTTGAAGCTACCCCTTCCAACCCGAGAGGAATCTCTTGAATATATGTCACAATAGGATATACAATAAGCTTAGCAACGAGCAGATCTGTGGGTAATAGAAAGTTTTGAGGTTTTTAGGGTTGATGGGTTGGACCGGGAGGTAGTCCATTGGGCATGGAGTCGAATGATCAAGCAAATAACAAGAGTGTTTTAGCAATGGAAATCCATGGAGTAGAGGCAAGATAGAAGTTGATTACAAAGAGAAGGATTTATAAAAGTATGGCAGCAGAATAAAGAGAAAACATATCAATACACAAGGAGCACTTAGCGATGAGTGAATTCCAAACATAAATCAGTGGAAACAGATGGTTGGGACAGAGCCTCTAGCAAAGGAAAAATTATGAACCTTGATCTCTGCAAGAAACAACCTATAGCCATTCTGCAACAGAGCATCTAACAGAGGATGAATTCTATTACAAAACAGTTACAAATCAAGAAGAAAAGATAGATGAAGTGATATTGAAACTAAGAAAATGGACAAACTCTACAAGCAACATCACAAGAATCTCTGCTATGGATAAAACATGCTTTTGCAATCTTGTATTAAACTGAAAATGAAAGCTACATCCTAGGATTACTACTCCTGTGTGTCTTTCCCCCCTTTTATCCAATGTTACAAAGATGTCCCATATAGGTCTTGAGGTCGAAAATCCTCCCAAAACAACAGTTACAATCAATTCTTGAAACTAACGGCCATAAAAGATGGGCCAAACTACTGAGAAATAAGGTTGTGGTTATGGCTCTACATCTCTCAAACACGAAAAATGTGCATAAAATGAAAGATTCTTTTCTGCCTCTGTTTTTTCTGAGCAAAAACCTCTCTCCATTCCCTGATATTCGTTTTCATTTGCCCCATATCTGCATTTTACAAACATGTGTCAAAACAAGAAAATATGAGATCTAAAAATTAGGGCTCGGAGATGGATTCAATTATCCCAATATGTGACACCTGTAGGAAACTTGAGAGAGGATATTGATATTCGATGTGTTAGGCACAAAAACCTTCAACCATTTCTCAAACTGATCCTCCATTCGCTCAAAATCATCATTTGAAAATGATGACTCAACACAGTAAAAAACGCCACATTTCTGAAAACGAACCTCATCTTGCGGGGGAATTTTGACTACTTTCCCAAAATCCAAATGAAATTCAGAAGATACCACTGGAAATCTTAGGATCTGTAGATGTTGATCGACTATTCGAACGCAAAAAATGGCCTCCCAAAGGCTAAGAAAAATGGTTTTTTCCCAAGGTAGGTTTTGCATATGACTGGAGTCTCGATTTCGGGTTTTCGGGTTTCGGGGTTTTGGGTATCATGTATTCAAGAGTTATGACATGCAAGGGATCCTGAATCACGAAATCGCGATGGGATTAATTGGACGATAATAATTTGACTTAATTTCTTAATTAATCACGATTAGCAATTAATCTTTAACCTTTCGTGGATTTAAGTGTCGAGACTTCGATAATACTTGACATGAGAAATCGTGAATCGTGAAATTGCGATGGGATTGATTAACGGTTAAAACACTTTTAGCTTTGTGATTAAGCACGATTAAAACACAAGCTTTTGGGGTTTCGGAAATCGCAAACTTGAAACTTAAAGCACAAAGGTAGCTCGAGTCGCAAAATCACGATGAGACTTGTCAACATTAATCTTTCTTATTCTTTAATTAACTCGACTTATCCTTTAAAACTTTCATGAATTCGGGGATCGGGGCTTTGAGGAGACTCAACGTTAACCCTTTGTATTTCGCGAAATGTCGACTCCCGAAAATTCGAAAGCAAGTCTTCATATAATTTGATTCGTTGATAAAAAAGGCGGCTCCATACTAAATTTTTTTAGATAAAGAGAAACTTCTTTTAGTCTCAAGTTTGGAAAAATATATATGTTTCATCACTACCAATCGTACTTGTACCTAGTAAGTTTGGGGTTGAAGAAGAGGGTGAGAGACCCATATGTTGAAGAGGCGGGTTGCCAGGCCCGTGGTCGAAGAAGCGGTTTGGCAGGCCTGTGGTCGAAGAAGAGAGTTTTCAGGCATGTGGTCGAAGAAGCGAGTTGTCTGGCCCATGAGCATTCTCTCCAGGTGAGAGAACTGTTGGGAATTAACTCCCAAGGTGCCAATTTGTAGCTACAATGCTCTGAGACTCCATGTCCGTCTTGTTGCTAAAACCCCGGAAGGGAAGTGGAGTAGCAGAGGGACTGTTGAGCAGAGAAAGGGCACACTTCCTGGGGTGGGACATGCATGTGGGGGATGAGGGACTATAGGCTAGTTGTTAGAGGCGAAGTTACAGCTACAGGGCTTTGAGACTCCCTGTTCGGCCTGTTGTTGAAGCCTTGGAAGGGAAGTGGGGAAGCCAAGGGACTCAAGTAGAGAAGGGGCACACTTCCTAGGGTGGGACAGGCATGTGGGGGATGAGGGATTGTAGGCTGGTTTCTAGAGTCGACACCTGGAGTTGAGAATTGTTGTTGATTGATAGGCCTTAGACTGGATTAGAACCTCCTTTTCTCAGGTATAGTTTAGCCCCATGTCGGGGGTGACCCACTACTGATATTATGAGCAGTGTGGCCTATGGTTGGGAGGTACGTGGAAGGTCTACATGCAGTTGGTGTTTAATTCACAAAATATAAGTGTCTTTATGTGTTTGTGCAAATGCTATGTTATGAATTATGATGTTCTTTTATGGAATCTTTGTTATTAATTCTATGTATGAATTATTATTGTTGTATGTTGTTGTTATTCCTCTTAACTCTGTTCATATGCATAACATATCAATATATGTAATGGTATCAGAGTGGTAAAAGAGAGAGTTTTGTGTGGCGTGGCCCAGCCTGGGAGGTTGGGTACGTTACAAAGTGGTATTAGAACTCCAGTTTTCAACAATGAGCCTGGATGGGCCAACTAGTGGAGCGCAAAAGTGAAATTTACCAACTATGCAGGAAAATTGTTTGACGGAATGTCGTAAAAGGATGTCTGAAAATCATTTGTTGAAATTATGACAGTAAAATTGAGAGAAATTTCATGGGTAATGTGAAGAATTGAGCCTCTTTGGAAAATTTCAAACTTAAGCAAATAGGAAAAATTTGGGTATTTTTCCATACAATGGCATCGACATGATGTGGAGGCCACATGTCAGTTGACGTGGTAGAAAAAAGATGTGTACTTCCATGGTGGCAGGTACATGTTGTACGGGATGAAAGTTGGCAGGTGGTGGGGATCCATGTTGCAGGCCAAGTGTCAGTCCCATGAAACCACGGTAAGAAGTGTTGAGACTTCTCGGACAGACTTATGAAAGGAAGGTTACAAGATTATGAGTCCGCGAGTCCACGTAGATGGAAAAATATTTATGTGTTGAGACTTCCCGAATGGACTTATGAAATGAAGGTTACAAGATTATGAGTCTGCGAGTCCGCGTAGATGGAAAATTGGTTAAGTGTTGAGACTTCTTAGATGGACTTATGAAAGGAAGGTTACAATATTATGAGTTCGTGAGTCTGTGTAGATGGAAAAATAGCTAAGTGTTGATGGTAGGTTCATGGAAGGGTTTTGGACAGAAGAGTCTAGATATCCACCCAGAAAATTGATCTGGGCAGTTAATCTCACAAGAAATCATAAGAAAGAGTTTTGATGCATTATTGGAACATAATTGTGCATAATTTTCATGAATTTGTTAAATTATGTAGTCTAACAAATCTTGTTGCCTACACATTTTGCAGAGTTAACAGAATTTAGATCAAAACAAGATCAACAAAATGGAATATACACAGAGGAATTACAACCATGAGAGGAAGTTAGGGGGTTGTATGTCAGTTTGAGTAATGAAGGTACAAATTCAAATGGACATGGAGAAGGAAAGGAGGAAAGCATGAACTTTGTAGAAACCATAAAAATTTTGCAAAAGGATGTCCAAAGTTATAAAGATGACAATGAGAGGCTTATGAAATCTGAGTAGCAAGAAGGCTTCAACATCAAGTTAATGCAGAGCTTGGACAAAATAGAGAAAAATATGGATAAGGAGATTGAGTCAAGCAAATTAGGGAGTCGTAGATCTCATGATGAAAGGATAATAACAAGAAGTGTTGGCAGGCATCACCATCACCCCCCAAGGTATTCAACTAGGAGAGTACACAGTAGTTCAAGTCCATCCCCTATCAGAAAGAATAAGAGGAGGCATGTAATAGATGATCTACATGGAGAGATGAATAAGATAAACCTCCTACATTTGATGGTGAACACAAGAAGGATGAGGATGGAGAGACATGGTTGTTGGGCATGAGGAAGTACTTCCAGTTACATGACTACTCCTCACAAGCAGAAGGAAGAATTTATATCTATCAGCTCAAAGGAAAAGCATCAATGTGGTGGGACCAATTTGTGTAGGTGCAACACATTGATGAGAATAAGGTTACTTGGAGGGAATTCAAGAGGTATTTTCAAAAGAAATACTTGACCAAACGATACTATGATAAGAAAATGAAGGAGTTATTTGAACTCAAGCTTGGGAGTATAACCATAGATGAGTATGAAAGAAGGTTTTTAGAGCTGCTGAAATATGTTTCATTCATCAAGGATGAACAAGTTAAGATTTAGAGGTACTTGAGTGGGCTGCCATCTTTTATCAATGATAACATACAATATGATGATCCCAAGACACTAGAGGAAACTATAAGGAGGGATAAATTCCTTTATGATCAACACAGAGGAAGACCAACTTTTCAAAGGGAATTGGAAGACAAAAAAGAAAATTAAGATGGACCAAAGGAAGAAGGGGATTAAGCCACCATTCTTTAGAAATAATTTTCAAGGACAATCAGCCTCTAAAGGACCCAGAATGACAGAGGAAATAGGGAAAATACCAAGGCAACCACCTATTCAATGTTGGGGTTGTGGAGGAGATCATGTGTTGAGAGATTTCCCTCATAGAGGTGAAAAAGTGAAGATTGCTTACAACGTACAACAAGTTGAAATAGTAGAGGACATGGGTAGAAATGTACCAACGATCTATGCAAGTCTAGATAGCAGGCAAGTTGAGTTTAAATCACATATGATTGAAGTGGAGGGTAAGATCAACAACCAACCCATTGGTATTTTAATTGATTCTGGAGCTATCCATGGTTATCTAGATCCTAAGATGGTGGAAACATTTCAATTGCCAAGAAGCAAGCTTAGAAAACCTTGGTTAGTGCAGCTAGCTACATGAGCTAAAAGGAAAATTAATGAGATGGTTAAGGCATGTCCAATGGACATGAATGGACTGGGCATAAGAGCAGATTTGAATATCATACCTTTGGGCTCATATGATTTCCTCATGGGTATGGATTGGTTGGACAAGCATCATGCTATCCTAGATTGTTATAATAAGGCCTTTACTTTCTTGGATGAGGAAGGAAACTTGAGGATAGTTCAGGGAATTCCTAGGGCAGTAACCATTAGAGAAGTTTCATCCTTACAACTGAAGAAAAGTTTCAGGAAAGGGTGTCAAATAATTGCAACACATATGGAAGAGGCACCTAAAGATAAGGTGCCAAGTATTTAAGATTATGCAGTCCTAAAGATGTTTGAATATGTATTTAAAGAAATACCAGGATTGCCACCCAAGAGAGATATTGATTTCTCCATTAATTTGATGCCTTGAGCAGCCCCAGTGATCCAAAATGGATCCATAATGGCTTAATATTCAAAGTTCTCGTATTCGGACGAAACTAGTTCCATTGCATAGTGTTCATCATGTTGATTCCAATAGTATATTATTTTTCAAAAATGGACTCCGTATGCGAAAGTTATCGCATTCTGAAGTTTTTCTAAAACAGGTAAAATGTCAAAGTCAACAGGTCAAAGTCAACTGATGATGTCAGCAGTACGACTAAAGATGTCATGTTGACATTAACATGACATGTGGCAACCTCTGAGCGTGACATGTGTTAGATGGATTTGACATTTTTGGGTGTTGATGTGGCGATGATGTGGATTGTACGAACTAACACATGGAAATTTGTACGATGATGTGGATGTACGGATGACACATGGAGGGTTTTGGTTGGTTGACGTGGCAGAACGGACATTGATGTGGTGGATGACTGGGCAGGTTGACGTGGAAGTACGAATGTTGATGTGGTAAGCTGATGTGGCTCGATTCAATAAAGGGGTGACATGTGGCCCAATTATAGGGTGCCACATGGCAGCTCGAATTTACCCAATGTGGGCTAGGTCGAATTTTAAGGGCCTGGTCACATGGGGGCCATATGACTCGGGGCCCGAAGTTCAGGGGCTGGGCGCAGCACCTAGCCACATGGGGTTCCATATGACCAGGAGCCCAGGATTTGGGGGTTGCACACCGATTGTGCTAAATCTGGTGGATTTGGCCAAATTTGGAGGATTTTACCAAATTTGGGCCTGATTTTAGTGGAATTTTTCCTAGAAAATGGGATCTGAGCCCAAAAAGAGCCCAGAAAGAGGGGGGAAGTTGGGATTTCGACCCCCAACTCAAATTATATATAAACTAGGTCTTTTTACAGCCATGAAGAGGTTTATAATAGCATAATGATGAATAATTTGTGAAGTTCAAGCCATTTTTATGCAGGGAAGCCATTGAGGAAGCGAACTTTGGAGGCCATTTCCGGGAGTTCTACTCCATCTTTTTCATTGTCATTTGTTACATCATGTTCCTGAGACAAAGAATAACACAAAAAAATCTATCAGAGACAAAATTGATGTAATTTTGATACATGTTTTAAGCATTGAAGATTAATAAGAAGCCTCCCATTGAAGACAAAGGCCTGGAGATGTAGGAAAATTTGTTTCGAACTCCGTTATCAATCTTTGGCATTATGGTTTGCTGATCTTATAGTCTATTTTATGTTATGATTTATTTATAATGGCTACATAATTATTCCATTAAGCATCTTCTTCTTCTCTTTAAATCCTAAATGGTAAAATAACTCATGCATAAACTTAACCACAATCATTTAAAAGATCATTTTCGGATCAAGTGGTATCAGAGCAGGTTGACATTTGGTTGTTTTGAGTATGCATGATCACCATGGAAAAGTTAAGTCGTGGTGAAGGAGAGATTGTAAAAGGAGATCCTGAAATTGGATCAAGAAAGAGGACATCTCAAAGTGAGAAGATGGCATCCAAAGAAGGACTTTCTCAAAATGAAAGAGAGTTTCAAAGAACTTTCTTTTCCATGTCAGAGATGGTAAAAGTGTTGTATGATGATTACTTGTAATGGAAGAGACCTGTTCAAGGAGAATATTCAAAACAAGACAAAATTGAAGAAGGAGAGGACCCTCCCAAACCTCCTCCTTCACCTCCTTCATCTCCATCTTCTTCTTCTTCAAGAACAAGTTCAAATCCTACTTCTTCAAGAAAACATTCTCATAAAGATAATCCTGACATGCCATTACTTAAACTTGATGTGAAATTCGAGTTTCCCATGTATAATCAAGAAGTCAATGATGAGAATATTGATAATTGGGTCAGATAGATGGAGGTATATTGCAGTGTGCAACAAATCAATGATGAGGCAACCAAGATCAAATTGGCATCACTTCGTCTTGCAGGCACAACACTCATCTGGTGGCAGAGTAAGTTGCAACATGGTACTCAACAAATTGGTAATGTATTTCCATCATGGAAAGATTTTATTTTTGCACTTAGAAAACAATTCTATCCTTTGGGGTATAAGGAGAAGGCTTTAATTGAATGGCAAAGTCTTAAATTAAGAAAATAACAATCAGTGCAAGAATACATAGATGAATTTCGTAAGATGGATTTGATGTTAGATATTCCATTACATACACAAGAAACTCTTATGAATTATATAGGAGGTTTGCCTACACATATTCGTAATACTGTGTTTATGTTTGGACCTACCAATCTTGATGAGGTTTATGTTCAAGCAACATATATTGAAGCAGGGAAAAGTGGAGTTGGTGTATCAGGGGAATCATCTTCAAATAAAGAAGGCAAAGGCAAATGGAATGGGAAGAAATAAAACTCAATGACATTGAAGGAAGAGAAGCTCTCTTGCAAGCATTGCAAGAAAGAAGGGAACGATGATGAACAATGCTGGCAATTGCACCCAGAGAAGATACCGAAATGGTTCAAAGAGAGGAAAGGGAGGCAAAACGTTGCAACAACAACACAACTAACAGACTTGGGATCAGATTTAGGTAATGAGACTAAGATCACATTAGTTGGTTTGTTAGGTAAAATTGGTGATGCTTTTGATTCAAGAAGTAAATTGTTTCATATAAGGGCCATTATGAAACATACCAAGATCAACACATTGATAGATAGCGGATCTAAATCTAACTTAATTTCAAAAGAAGTGGTTAAGAAATTGAGATTAAAAAATAAGTTACATCACAAACCCTACTCCCTAAATTGGATAAGCAAAGATCACAAGTTTCCCATAACAAAGAAATGTATCATAAAGTTTGCAATTACATCTATGTGGATGAAGTAATATGTGATGTGGTACCGCTAGAAACATGTCAAATGGTCTTAGGTAGCCCTTATTTATATGATCGCAAAGCAATCTTATACATGGAACAAAATCAATATCACTTATTTAAGAAAGGAACTGAATATGTTGTGCATGCTCATCATATTAAAGCAAATCAATCTCTTGTCACAATGGAACAGTTAAGGAAGGTAGTTTATTCAAGCAAAAATGTCACACCTAAATTGGATGATCTTAAGCATGAAAGTAAAATGGTTGTAGCATGTATATCTAGCCATACTTTGCTTCAAGATGATTTTTTGTCATGCAAGCTTGTAGAGAAGAACATGTTGGTTCATTTTCAGTCATATTTCTGATATTATTGCTGCTAATGTTTTCTACATGGATGGTAGTGGGTTCAGAAGGATGTGAACAAATGCAAATGGCTAACAATATGTGTTCAGTTATCATGGTTGGTTTGCAATTGATTATGATGCAATAAGTTCACAAGAAAGATTTGATAGACAAATTACAATTGGGGCGGTCTATCCCGCACTTGATGTCTAGTTAATATCCTTTCGGACGACCAAAAGGTCTCAATGGGGAGGAATGATCCAAAATGGATCCATAATGGCTTAAAATTCAAATTTCTCATATTTGGATGAAATCAGTGCCATCGCATAGTGCTCGTCGTGTCGATTCTAGCAGTATATTTTTTTTCTAAAATGGACTCTATATGCGAAAGTTATCGCGTTCTAAAGTTTTCCAAAACAGGCAAAACATCAAAGTCAATAGGTCAAAGTCAATTGATGACGTTAGCAGTATGGATGATGACATCAGCATGACACATTTCAAATGAATTCAAAAAAATTTGGTGTTGATGTGGACTATACGGAATGATACATGGTAATTCATATAATGACATGGCACTCTGTACGATGACATGGATGTACGGATGACACGTGGCAGGTTTTGGTTGGTTGACATGGCAGAACGGACGTTGACATGGAAGTACAGATGCTGACGTGGTAGGATGATGTGGCTCAGACCAATCAGGGGCTGACACGTGTCCCAATCAAAGGGTGCCACATGGCAGCCCAAATTTTCCCAATGTGGGCTAGGTCGAATTTTAAGGGCCTAGTCACATGGGGGCCATATGACCTGGGGCCCGAAGTTCAAGGGCTGGGCGCAACACCTGGCCACATGGGACGCCATATGAGCAGGAGCCCAAGATTTGGGGGTTGTGCACAAGTTGTGCTAAATCTAGCATATTTGACCAAATTTCGAGAATTTTACCAAATTTGGGCCTGATTTTAGTGGATTTTTTCCTAGAAAATGGGATTTGAGCCCAAAAAGAGCCCAAAAAGAGGGGGTGTTGGGCCTCATAAATGTTTTATTTTCATCCACCTTTTCCTTCACTATTCATTACATTTCATCGTCCCATTAACCTTCCATCATACCATTTTCATAAATACATTTGGGTTTCACATTATTATTTTCTACTTTATTCATTTTAGTATTATAAGTGAATTTGTGATTAAATATTAGAAATTAACATATTTTCATTATTTATCAAGGTTGGATGAGTTTGATGATGTGTGTAGGCATATTTGAAAATTGCAACAAAGTCAAATATTACCACCTAGCCTCAAATTCGAATTTCATCTTCAAGCTTTGAAGATTTGAAGAATATTTGGGACAATCATTCAAGCATATTCAAAGGAGAAGATCATGGAGATCTATATAGGATATCTTATCCAATATATTTGTGGAGGATTTGAAGGAATAAGTTGAGAGAATAGTGGATCTGTAATTATGACTTTCATGTATATAACAGAGTGCTCTCTCTTCATGAAGAAGCATGTAATTCATAATTTAGTCTTGTAATTAGGAGAAGGGGATTCTTAGCTTTGATTCTTTCATTGTTATTCTTTCATGATTGTCATTTGATTCTTGTAATATAATTTGAGATTGATTTATTCTGTGAGCTCACATATGTATTTTGTCATTCAACTCTTCACATGTTGTATTGCTTTCCTAGATTAATTTCCTGCTTTCCTAGTTAGTCTTTCAATGTTTTCCTAGATTAATTTCATTTTAGTAATTTAGATTAGACTACTTCTACTTCAATACTGCATATAGTGTGTGTGTGCTTCGTAATCCTATGAACCTCGTATTGACAAATTAAATAGTTGGGAAAGTACTACAATGGAATTAAACGACAATATTTTTGCCTAACATTTTGGCACCGTTGTCGGGGAAGCACAATGGATTGAGGTTTAGCTTGATTTTTCATTGTGTATACATGTGTTGGTAAGGGGTCATAGCAGCTACTTGAGTGGAGACTCATCATGTTCTCCCTACCAATGTATTCCTAAATCTAAGGTAAGATGTCGGCCTCATTTAGGACAGAGCATGCAAAGTGTGATTTCAATTTCTGCAATTTCAATTTCTGCAATTTTAATTTCTGCAACTGTGAAGAGGTTTTCATGTGTTTTAGCAAGTGTGCTTTTCAGTTTTTTTATTTTTGCGGTGCTGTAAGAAACCCTTTTGCAATATGATTTAACTATGAGTGTCAGCTTGGAATAGCTCGCTCAGATCCTTGCGAAAGCTGGGATTTCTTCTTCTCAGGAAGAGGAGATCTTGACAGCTACCAAGAGCTTAAATACTCCTCCAGAAACGAACGAGGAATCAACATCTGAGGAACTTGAGGAGGAAAATGAGGAGCTGCAGCATGATAAGAGAGAGGGAAACTACACCTACGAAAGATATAGCGAACGATGGTTTCAAGAGACTACTAGGTTAGATTCTTTTAATTTTTCTTTTTATTTTGTTAATTTACAGTTACAGCAACTAGATTCATTCATTCTTGTAAAATTCTATTTTTCATTCGAAAAATTGCCACTGAACATATTGATGTTATTGTTGGGTGCTTGGCTCCATTGGTTATTTGACTACACGTAACTGATTTCTAAGATGTAATTAGCATAGAGTAGGTAGGCTTTCATTTTCAGTTTTTGTTTTCATTATCAGATTTTTCTTTTACCTAGAATAAGTATGCTCTCCTCCGTGCTTCGTGCGATCGCGAGGATCAGAAAATAGGGATGATTTTGATTTCAGGATTGAATTTTTTTGCATCCATCCTTTGACCTGCAAATAAACATAATATTTTTTTTTTTTTTAGACGAATAAAACAAAACCAAAATTTTTCTATGCTGAAACAATGAAATTTTTACATGTTGAGATAGTCGCTGAGACAGTGAGCTTTTACATGCTAATACAACGAAAATTTTACATGTTGTTACAACATGCTAGTACAACGACATTTTACATGTTGTTACAATGAAATTTTACTTGCTGAAACAGTGATGTTTTTGTTGTAACAGTGATTGAATAAATTTCTAGATCTGCAAACAATAAAACAATAGTGGCGTTAGGATAAAATAAAATAAAACGAAAAAAATATAATAATAAATGGTCTGCAAATTCATGAGTTTTTCCCCACTGAACTGTCGCGGCATGCTGAAATGTTAAGCCCTAATGTTGGCCCATTACCCCTTAATTGGGGCATATTAGATTAGTAATGTTATTTTATTTATGTCCGCTTTAGGCCATTAGTTGTAATTTAGATTAGTAATGTTATTTTAATTATGTCGGCTTTAGGCCATTATTTGTAATTATACCTCCTAGTC
>ML776636.1:1649952-1667287 GCA_009831015.1 Picea engelmannii
GACATTTTCATTTTGAATCATCTGGTACTTGAACATTTAAGTGGGGTAAAATGAGGTTGCCCCCTCGAAGAGGCTTATTATCTGAAATTATCTCTTTTTCAAGGCGTTGAGTACTTTTCCTGAGGTTTTTCTATGCTATATTGTTGTTTGGTTCTTAACATGAAATAGTTCTAAACTATGGTCGGTTGAATTCCATTTAAACTATGCAAAAATTTGTTTCCTGCTACAATAGTTTTTGGTTTGAAGTTGCATGTTCATTAATGGTTTGAGTTGCCACAACACCCCCTTAAATTACAACCTGCAACACAAACAAATGAAATAGTTATGTCATTAGTCTTCTCCCGCAAGAAAATGAATTTAATAATTTGACTGCTCCTCTCTTCACTTTAAAATTTATAGACGTGCCCATTCACTATACTCTAACTCACACAGGCTATATTACAAATGCCAACTCTGGACAATGTCTTCATTGGCTTGTCACAGATATTCTGTTGTGCAAAGGTGTTACTGGTTTTGACGGCGTGAAAACGATTGCTTCCTCATTTCGCCCCATGACTTTAACTCGGAGATCAAAGTGGGTTGCATTAAATTTTATTGTTTTAGAAAAGCAAGAAATCGGTAGAGTCTTCTTATGTAGATACTCGACATTGAAGATCAAGCTTCGATTATCCATTTTTTTTTTCATATTCAACTGAACAATGAACTTTTGATTATTTGATTTGATTGATTTGCAACAATATTTAACGACGATCTTATTTCTAAACCGTCAACTTCCATGTCAGGTTTGTTGCACTCCCAAAAATTGAAAAAGATATGCTACCCGTAAATCTTGAGTGTGTTTCTAACAGAATGCAGGGATTGTGATTGGAAATGGGGTTACAAACCTGCCACAAGGGCACGAGTGTTATCAACGCCCAGTCGATTGGATACATTTGTTGTAGATCTGGTCTATCTCTTCAGAGGGGTGGAAAGTAGATCTTGACCACGTCGTGTCTAACTTTGCAAGCCTTACTCAATCCCTGGAGGTGGTTGCTAAAAATGAGATGAGAAGGAAAGATTGATTAACAATCCAACCATAGTTGAAATGGCCCAGAAACCCTCAACAGCTTCTGTAGATGATATGTGCTCTTGAAATTATCATTTAAACGTGTACAGAGCTGTGTAGAACAAGTATCGGGCCAAATTATAAGTTTCTTTGAAAGAAATTTTCATGGATTTATGCAGCCCATCTGGGACAGTTCACCGGAGGATTTCAAAGAACCCTATATTTGTTCTGTGGTGAGTGAGAGAATGTTTTAAGGTTTTGAGAATGAACGAAGCTGCCTAAACCATTTTGGAAGCAATTACAGAGAAATCTCCAAAGGTTGGTATTAGGGTTTCTCCTACCGAACTTGTTCCAATCTCTCTTTATAAAGACGAGGTGCAACAACAGTATTCCGAAGAAACTCATCCAGATAATGGTAAGTACACGAACGATTAAGCAAGAAGGGTAATCAATAATCAATATCACCATATCATGGTTTTCACGAGATATTGAGAATGGTGATGGCCAAGGCTGTGATGCACGTCGTTCTTTTGGCAGTAGTGAACAGAAGGTGAAGAAGGGATCACCTTCGCAAATTGCAAACTAACTATGGCTCCATGTGTCCCATACCTTGTTTCCCTTGGTCTTACCACGTCGAATTGTTGATGCGATTATGTGTTTAGTGCAGAATGACGCAGGTTGGCGGGGCGTATGTAGTTGTTTTTCAGTACATATGGGAACACCAACCCTGGGAAATCCAAAGACCTCAAAGGGGAGGGCGAAGCTGAAGATAAGGACGAGAAATAGAAGATTGTGCGGCATGCTCAGGAAAATCTTCAAGGGCGCCTTCACGATTAGCAGGGGAATTCAACAAGGATACTACCATTGCTACAATTCGAAGTAGCAAAGCAGACCTGATATCCTTCGATGATCTCCTTCGACCGAATAGTTTATATTTTAGGTTTTTCAGCTAGTGAACGTGGTGAATGGCATAGTTGCATCAGTTGTTTTATCAAACCCCGACCTCCCTAGGCACTTTGCCTTGCAAATTAAGCTCAGCAAGGACGACCGCTCCACAAATTGCAGGAAAGAGGGTGATCGTTGCTCTCCAAATCGCTTGCTCTAACTCTTGATGCAGGTATAGACGACCATTGTTTTGTTTTGTTTTATGATGAAAAACAATTATTTTTCTTTTATTTATTTTTATTTTTTATTTGTTTTTTTAAAAAAGATATTATAATAACAAAAATTTGTTTGTTTTATTATCAAATTTTTTTATTTTTTTTTTCATTTTGTTTTATTATAAAAATATATAAAACAAATAATAATAATAATAATATATATGTATATAATAATAAAAATCTTAGGTCAAACCTAATAAAATAAAATAAATAAAAATGTAATTAAAAATAAAAATTCATAAAAGATAAAAACAAATAAAATCGCAAATGTACTCTTTTATAAATTCCTGAAAACAATATGGAAACATGTTTATGTGATTTTACGCTAAGCAAGCAATCAACGATGACAAAAACGAGCGCACAACGACCACGACAAGAGGTATAAAAACGCATTTTATTTTTACTTTGATGCATTTATACTTCTTTCTGCATGTTATGTTTTTCTTCGAACATCTCACAAGTTTTCATGCAGGATTTGTACTAAGTTTTTTTTTTTCAGGTACATGGCCAATCACATCTTGCTACTGAAATGATTTTCAAAAATCAAAAAAACTTTTGAAAAAAAAAAGCATGCTTTCTTGACTGCTTGAAGGAGTTGTTATTCATCATAAACATCATGACGTTTGTTGTTACACATAAACCTTTTCATAAACCCATTTGCATCATGAATGTCTTCCTCCATTTCTCCTTCAAAGAAGATTGATCATTTCTTTGTTGAAGCCATCTTCCATTGCCTTATCCATCATGACTTCTCACATCCCTATCTTTCTAAGTCGCATACATCACTTCCTTATTTTTCAGTTCTTTTTCCTTGTCAATAAAATTAGTCAAGTTCCCCTTTCCATGATCACATTGTCTTAAACCATGTTGCTACTGAGATCTTTACATCTATAGTCCTACTAATATTTTTATAAACTCGCGTTGACTGATGTGGGATTCCTTAAGGCCCACCTTTCAACAGTCTTGCCCCATTGACCTCAGCACCTTATCTGGGATATAAACTAGAGTTTCCTTTTGAGTACCTAGAGGCTTGCATGACTTAATGGCAAGTTCTCTCGCTAGAAATCATGGGAATACATCAATGTCCCTTGATCATTAGATCTTGCAAGTGGCTTGACATCAACACATCTATTCTCACTTTGCAAGATGTACTCAGGTACCTTGACACTCATTGACATCATTGGTGAGTTTGTCTCGCATTGGTTAACGACATTCATCAATGGTCGGTAATCCAATGATTTCTCTTCATGCTCGACATCGACACATTTATTCACATGACTAGAATTGTACCATTGATTTGTAGCGGGTGAAGACTATACACTTTTTCATGATCCCCTTAGCAGTTACAACACTTTGATTTCAAATCTATGAGAGTACCACAACTCCACATTCTTTGTCTTCCACATTTTTCATGATTCAGCAGTAGCAGTTCAGATTCCTTCACTTCCCATGATCTCGTTACAGCAGCGGTAGCATTAGAAATTCCATATTCATGATCCTACAGCAGTGACATATTCCATGCTCCAGCACCAGCCATATTCCTATTGCATTGTTCATCATCATTATTGGGTAAGTGGAGGTATGTTCTTTTCTAATCTTTAATCATGTAATTCCTTATTTGCTAGTAATGAATAACTTTGGAAAATTCCCTCACCATGCTCTATTTCGTTTTTCACTTTCATAACCTATGCCAAGTTGCATAAGGATATGCAACCACTTCATTTGGGGGGGGAGGAAACCCATATTCACTACATACCATTATTCCATTTTACCATCTCATCATTCCATTTATGATTCACTAACATTTATTCTCCAACGACACTTTGTTGCATTTCGATTGATATACATATTGGCATGATTCATAAAGATAAAGAAAATTCTTTCTTATACACAGTGATGCTTTCTTATGCACATTGATAGCTTATTATTTCCAGTGAGTATATGGCTAAATTACTGCAGAAAGAAAATAAATAAGTGAAATGAATGTTGTTAACACAAGAACCAACATTCTTTGTATTCATGGTTGTGACACAAGAACCAATCATAAGAAAATGTAAGTTGTTACTCATGTATTTCACATGTTACTCTTGTATTTCATACCCTGGAAACATTCATTGTTAAGGACATCATCAATTAAATCCATAGTTTAAATTCCAAAATTTCTTAAGAAGATCCATGCATGGTTGCATGAGGACATGCAAAAAGCTCAGTTGGGGGGCATGTTGGGCCTCAGAAATGTTGTATTTTCATCCACCTTTTCCTTCACTATTGCTTACATTTCATCGTCCCATTAACCTTCCATCATACCATTTTCATAAATACATTTGGGTTTCACATTATTATTTTCCACTTTATTCATTTTAGTATTATAAGTGAATTTGTGATTAAATATTAGAAATTAACATATTTTCATTATATATCAAGGTTGGATGAGTTTGATGATGTGTGCAGGCATATTTGAAGATTGCAACAAAGTCAAATATTACCACCTAGCCTCAAATTCGAATTTCATCTTCAAGCTTTGAAGATTTGAAGAATACTTGGGACAATCATTCAAGCATATTCAAAGGAGAAGATCATGGAGATCTATATAGGATATCTTATCCAAGATATTTGTGGAGGATTTGAAGAAATAAGTTGAGAGAATAGTGGATCTGTAATTATGACTTTCATGTATATAAGAGAGTGCTCTCTCTTCATGAAGAAGCATGTAATTCATAATTTAGTCTTGTAATTAGGAGAAGGGGATTCTTAGCTTTTATTCTTTCATTGTTATTCTTTCATGATTGTCATTTGATTCTTGTAATATAATTTGAGATTGATTTATTGTGTGATCTCACATATGTCTTTTGTCATTCAACTCTTCATGTGTTGTATTTCTTTCCTAGATTAATTTCCTGCTTTCCTAGTTAGTCTTTCAATGCTTTCCTAGATTAATTTCATTTCAGTAATTTAGATTAGATTACTTCTACTTCAGTCCTGCATATATAGTGTGTGTGCTTCGTAAGCCTATGAACCTCAGATTGACAAATTAAATAGTTGGGCAAGTACTACAACGGAATTAAACGACAATATTTTCGCCTAACAGGGGGGAAGTTGGAATTTTGACCCCCAACTCAAATTATATATAAATCAGGTCTTTTTACAGCCATGAAGAGGTTCATAACAATAGAATGATGAAGAATTTGTGAAGTTCAAGCCATTTTTATGCAGGGAAGCCATTGAGGAAGCGAGCTTTGGAGGCCATTTCCGGGAGTTCTACTCCATCTTTTTTAGTGTCATTTGTTGCATCAGGTTCCTAAGACAGAGAAGAAAACAACAGAGTATATCAGATACCAAATTGATGTAATTTTGATACATGTTTTAAGCATAGAAGATTAATAATAATCCTCCCACTGAAGACAAAGGCCCGAAGATGTAGGAAAATTTGTGTCGAACTCCGTTATCAATCTTTGGCGCTATGGTTTGTTGATCTTATAATCTACTTTATGTTCTTATTGCTTTATAATGGCTGCACAATTCTTCCATTGAGCATCTTCTTCTTCTCTTTAAATCCTAAATGGTCAAATAACTCATGCATAAACTTAACCATAGTCATTTAAAAGATCATTTTCGGATCAAGTGGTATCAGAGCACATCGACATTTGGTTGTTTTGAGTATGCATGATCACCAGGGAAAAGTTAAGTCATGGTGAAGGAGATCCTAAAATTGGATCAATAAAGAGGACATCTCAAAGTGAGAAGATGGCATTGGAAGAAGGACTTTCTAAAAACGAAAGAGAGCTTCAAAGAACTTTATTTTCCATGTCGGAGATGGTAAAAGTGTTGTATGATGATTACTTGGAATGGAAGAGACATGTTCAAGGAGAATATTCAAAACAAGAAAAATGTGAAGAAGGAGAGGACCCTCCTAAACCTACTCCTTCACCTCCTTCATCTCCATCTTCTTCTTCTTCAAGTACAAGTTCAAATCCTACTTCTTCAAGAAAACATTCTCATAAACATAAGCCTAACATGCCATTACTTAAACTTGATGTGATATTCGAGTTTCCCGTGTATAATGGATAAGTCAATGTGAGAAGATTGATAATTGGGTCAGACAGATGGAGGTATATTGCAGTGTGCAACAAATCAATGATGAGGCAACCAAGATCAAATTGGCATCGCTTCGTCTTGCAGGAACAACAGTGGCAGAGTAAGTTGCAACATGGTACTCAACAAATTGGTAATGTATTTCCATCATGGCAAGATTTTATTTTTTCACTTAGAAAACAGTTCTATCCTTTCGCGTATAAGGAGAAGGATTTTATTGAATGGAAAAGTCTTAAATTAAGAAAAGAACAATCGGTGCAAGAATACACAGATGAATTTTGCAAAATGGCTTTGATGTTAGATATTCCATTACATACAAAAGAAAATCTTATGAAGTATATAGGAGGTTTGCCTGCACATATTCGTAATATTGAGTTTTTGTTTGGACCTACAAATCTTGATGAGGTTTTTGTTAAAGCAACGTATATTGAAGCAGGGAAAAGTGGAGTTGGTGGGATGAGACTAAGATCACAACAGTTGGTTTGTCAGGAAAAATTGGTGATGGTTTTGATTCAAGAAGTAAATTTTTTCATATAAGGGCCATTATGAAACATACCAAGATCAACACATTGATAGATAGTGGATCTCAATCGAACCTAATTTTAGAATAAGTGGTTAAGAAATTGGGATTAAAAGCTAAGTTACATCACAAACCCTACTCACTAAATTGGATAAGCAAAGATCATAAGTTGCCCATAAAAAAGCAATGTATCATAAAGTTTGTATGTGGATGAAGTAATATGTGATGTGGTACCACTAGAAACATGTGGAATGGTCTTAGGTATCCCTTATTTATATGATCACAAAGCAATCTTCTATAGGGAACAGAATCAATATCACTTATTTAAGAAAGGAGTTTAATATGTTGTGCATGCTCATCATATTAAATCAAATCAATCTCTTGTCACAATGGAACAGTTAAGGAAGGTAGCTTATTCAAGCAAAAATGTCACACCTAAATTGGATGATCTTAAGCACGAAAGTAAAATGGTTGTAGCATGTAGATCTAGCCATACTTTGCTTCAAGATGAGTTTTTGTCGTGCAAGATTGTAGAGAAGAACAAACATGTTGGTTCATTTTCAGTCATATTTATGATATTATCATTGCTAATGTTTTCTACATGGATGGTAGTGGCTTTAGAAGGATGTGAATAAACTCAAATGGCTAACAATATGTGTTCAATTATCATGGTTGTTTTGCAATTGATTATGATGCGACAGGTGCACATGACATATTTGATAGACAAAGGACAACTGGGGAAGTCTATCCCGCACTTGATGTCTGTTTAATATCCTTTTGGAGGACCAAAAGGTCTCAGTGGGGAGAAATGATCCAAAATGGATCCATAATGGCTTAAAAATCAAATTTCTCGGATTCAGACAAAACCAGTGCCACCGCGTAGTCCTCATCGTGCTAATTACGGCAGTATATTCTTTTTCGAAAATGAACTTTGTATGCGAAATTTATCATGTTCTGAAGTTTTTCCAAAATAGGGAAAAAGTCAAAGTCAATTGATGATGTCAGCAGTACGGTCGATGACGTCAACATGACATCATTTTGATGTCAGCATGACACGTGGCAGCCTCTGAGCATGACAGTGTCAGATGGATTCGACATTTTTGGTTGCTGATGTGGCGATGACGTGGATTGTATGGACTGACACATGGTAGTTTGTATGATGATGTGGATGTATGGATGACACGTGGTAGGTTTTGGTTGGCTGACGTGGTAGAATGAAAGTTGATGTGGCAGCTGAATGGGGAGGTTGACGTGGCAGTATGGACGTTGACATGGCGTCTAACTGGGCAGGTGACATAGCTCGGGCCAATTAGGGGGTGACATGTGGCCCAATCAGAGGATGCCACGTGGTAGTCTGAATTTTCCCAATGTGGGCTAGGTCAAATTTTAATGGCTTGGTCACATGGGGGCCATATGACCCCGAGCTCGGAGTTCAGGGGCTGGGCGCAACACCTAGCCACATGGGGCGCCATATGACTAGGAGCCCAGGATTTGGGGGTTGCATGCTAGTTCTGCTAAATATAGAGGATTTGACCAAATTTGGAGGATTTTACCAAATTTGGGCCTGATTTTAGTGGATTTTTGCCTAGAAAATGGGATCTGAGCACAAAAAGAGCCCAGAAAGAGGGGGGGAGTAGGGATTTCGACCCCCAACTCAAATTCTATATAAACCAGGTCTTTTTACAGCCATGAAGAGGTTCAGAACAGCAGAATGATGAATAATTTGTGAAGTTCAAGCCATTTTTATACTTGGAAGCCATTGAGGAAGCGAGCTTTGGAGGTGATTTCCAGGAGTTCTACTTCATCTTTTCAATGTCGTTTGTTGCATCAGGTTCCTGAGACAAAGAAGAACATAGAAGGGTCTATCAAACACCAAATTGATGTAATTTTGATACATGTTTTAAGCATTGAATATTAATAAGAATCCTCCCACTGAAGATAAAGGCCCGAATACGTAGGTAAATTTGTGTCAAACTCCATTATCAATATTTGGCATTATGGTTTGTTGATATTATAGTCTATTTTCTGTTCTGATTTATTTATAATGACTGCATAATTCTTCCATCTAGCATCTTCTTCTTCTCTTTAAATCCTAAATGGTAAAATAACTCATGCATAAACTTAACCATAGTCATTTAAAAGATCATTTTCGGATCACCCAGTATCCAAGACTCCTTACGGGATGAGAACACCATAACTAAAGGAATTGCAAATGCATCTTGAGGAGCTTTTGAAGAAGGCGTATATACGCCCAAATGTGTCAACTTGGGGTGCCCCGGTGTTGTTTGTGAAAAATGAGGATGATGCCTTGAGGATTTGCATTGATTTCAGACAATTGAACAAGGTAATTGTGAAGAACTAGTATCCTTTTCCAAGGATAGACGACCTCTTTGATCAACTGAAAGATGCTAAGATATTCTCCAAGATTGATCTTGAGTCAGACTATCATCAAGTAAGAATTAAAGAAGATGAAATTAGCAAGACTACCTTCGGAACAAGGTATGGTCATTATGAGTTCACAGTGGTGCCATTTGAGTTATCAAATGCACCAATTGTATTCATGTGTTTAATGAATGGTATTTTCAATGATTACTTAGATAATTTTGTCATCGTTTTCCTTGATGAAATTCTTATATATTCTAAGTCTGAGGAAGAGCATGAGTAGCACTTGAGGATGGTATTACAGGTATTGAGGGAGAATCAGTTGTATGCCAAATGGAGCAAGTGCTCATTCTACCAGAAGAAAATTCATTATTTGGGCCATATTATTTCAGAGGAAGGAATAGCAGTGGACCCAGAAAAGATAAAGTCCATTGAGGGGTGGTCAACACCAAGGAATGTCTCTGAGGTGAGATCATTCATGGGATTTGTAGGTTACTACAAAAGATTCATTTAAGGATTCTCAAAGATTGCACACCCAATCACTTCCTTGCAAAAGAAGGGTGTGAAGTTTGAGTGGACATCAGATTGTGAAAGGAGTTTCCAACACTTGAAGCATTTACTGACAAGTGCTCCAATATTAAATATCGTTGATCCAAATGAAGACTTTATTGTATGCATTGATGCATGTAAAGAAGGACTTGGTGGAGTTCTTAGTCAGAATGGGCATGTGGTATGATATGACTCAAGGAAATTAAAGAAGCATGAAAGGCACTATGCTACTCATGATTTAGAATTGGCAGCCATAGTGCATGGCTTGAATATGTGGAGGCACTACCTCATGGGGAAATTATTTGAATTAAGGACAAACCATAGTAGTCTGAAATATTTATTTGGACAACCAACTTTAAATGGCAGACAAAGTAGATGGTTGGAATTTCTCAACGAATATGACTTTGATATCAAGCATATCAAAGGTAAAGAGAACAAGGTGGTGTATGCACTCGGTAGAATAGTGCATGAGATGCATGTTACAACCATTAGCATGTACCAATCATATTTGAAGGAAATAATTTTAGAGGCTGCAAAATCAAATAAAAAATACATGGAGGTAAAGGAAAAATTTTAGCGAGGTAATTTCAAGAAGAAAAGTGAAGTATATAAGCTAGGAAAGGCTGAAATTCTCATGTATAAGGGCAGAATTTATGTGCCAAATTCTCAGGAATTGAAAAATATTATTTTAAAATAAATGCATAATGTACTGTATGTTGGACACCCATGTTACCAGAAAACTATTGCAGTTTTCAAGAGCCAATATATTGGCCAGGTATGAAGAAGGAGGTTGTTGATTCTATTGCCAAGAGATTGGAATGTCAAAAAGTCAAGGCTGAGAATAGACATTCAATTGGGCTTCTTCAGCCATTACCCATTCCTGAGTGGAAATGGGAAGTTGTAACAATGGATTTCATCACCAAGTTTCCCAAAACAACCAAGTAGCATGATTCCCTCATGGTGGTGGTGGATAAGCTTACTAAATTTTCCCACTTTATTCTAGTAAAGCTCACTCACAAGGCATCCAACATTGTTGATATTTATATGAGAGAAATTTCTTGACTACACGGTATACCCAAGACAATTGTGTTTGGCAGAGATCCAAAATTTACATCAAAATTGTGTAAAGGATTATTCAAAGGATTTGGCACCAATCTAAACTTTAGCATAGCCTATCACCCAAAGTCAGATGGGAAAACGGAGAGGGTGAATCAAGTGATAGAAGACATGATAAGGATGTATGTGATGGATAAACCATCCAAATGGGAGGATTACTTGCATTTAGTGGAGTTTTCTTATAACAATGGGTATCGAGAATATCTAAATATGAGTTCATTTAAGGCACTTTATGGTAGAAAATGCAACACACCAATGAGATGGGACAACCTAGAAGACAGAGAAGTGGTTGGACCAGAATTACTCAGGGAAATGGAAGAGCAGATAGTGAGAATAAAACAGAATTTAAAGGTTGCCTAGGATAGGAAAAAAAGTTATGTTGATAAGGGTATAACTCATAGAGAGTTCAAAGAGGGTGACCATTTGTTCTTAAAAGTAAAAGCCAAAAGAAGTTCCCTGAAGTTGGGAAATTGTTCAAATCTAGCAGCTCATTATTGTGGGTCATTTGAAATCCTGGAAAGGATTGATCTTGTAGCATACATTCTTGCCTTACCTGCATCAATGTGTATTCATAATTTATTCCATGTATCATTGCTTAAAAAGTATGTACCTGATGTTAATCATGTCATTGATTGGAATGTGATCCAGGTGGAGCAAGAAGGTGACTTTCCAGTGCAATTGGTTTGCATATTGGACCGAGAGATCAAGCAGCTTCAGAATCAATCTATAGGGATAGTAAAGGCCCAATGGACCTAGTACGGTCCCAAATATGCAAATTGGGAGCATGAGGATGCAATGTGGGCAGAATACCCACATCGTTTTGAAGGCTTTTGAAATTTTGATTTTATATGTGCATATACTACATTGAGGACAATGCATAAATAAGGGGGAGGGGAATGTAATACCCCTAGGATGAACCCCAATTGTACCTATAAATGTAAATGAACACATAGGCTGGTGAGCCAGGACATTTTGGGCCAGCATTCCTTTGTGTATATGTATTCTAAGGCCAGACTTCCTGTTTGGTTAGTAGGTCGTGGAGCCAGATGCTAAAATGGCTAGTGAGCAATCATTGTAATATGTAATCACACACAAATTTTAATGAAAACACATCACTACTGTAGACCAACCATGTAAAAGAGTGGGGGGGGATAACTCCACTAGGAAGGGAAAAGGGGGCTAAGCTAGAGGGCCAAATCCCAAAGGAATATTATATTATTATTCCTAAATTCTAAAGTATGGATATAAATTTATGTCATCCTAAGTTCCTAGGGGAAGGGAATGAATTACAAGTGGGAAAAGTGAGTTCCTTGAGAACCATGTGTCATTAATGGAACATGCATATATATTGGGGGATTTAGTACATTTTCCCATCATCATTACCATTTTTCCACTCATCCATGCTACCAATCGTACCTGTACCTAGTAAGTTTGGAGCTAAAGAAGTTGGTGGGAGGCCTATCTATTGAAGAGGTGGGTTGTCAGGCCCATGGTCAAAGAATCAGGTTGTCAGGCCTGTGAGCATTCTCTCCAGGTGATAGAACCAGTGGGAATTAATTCCCAAGGTGCCAAGTTGCAACTACAGGGATGTGAGACTCCTTGTCCATCATGTTGTTGAATCCTCGGAAGGGAAGTGGAGAAAACAAGAGATTGTTGAGCAGAGAAAGGGAATACTTCCTGGGGTGGGAAACACATGTGGGGGATCAGGGACTATAGCTTGGTTGTTAGAGTCCAATATGCGGCTATAGGGCTCTAAGACTCCTTACCCGACCTATTGTTGAAGCCCCGGAAGGGAAGTGGGGCAGCCGAGGGATTATCGAGTGGAGAAGGGGCACACTTCCTAGGGTGGGATAGGCATGTGGGGGATAAGGGACTGTAGGTTGGTTGCTAGAGTTGACACTTGAAGCTGAGAATTGTTGTTGATTGACGAACCTTAGACTTGCTTAGAACCTCCTTTTCCTAGGTAGAGTTTAGCCCCAGCTCGGGGGTGACCCACTGATGAGATTATGAGTAGTGTGGTTTATGGTTGGGAGGAATGTGGAAGGTATGCACGCAGTTGGTGTTTAATTCACTAAAGATAAGTGTCTTTATGTGTTTGTGCAAATGCTATATTATGAATTATGATGTTCTGTTATGGAATCTTTGTTATAAATTCTATGTATGAAATATTATTGTTGTATGTTGTTAATATTCCACTTAACTTTGTTCATATGTAGAACATATCAATATATTTAATGGTATTAGAGTGGTAAAAGAGAGAGTTTTGTGTGGCATGGCCCAGACTGGTATGTTGGACCTTACAACTAACCTATCCTTGGGGTTTAGGTGAATTCACAAACAATAAATTAGAAGCCTTGGCCGTATTCCAAGGGTTGAACATCCTCAAATCAAAGCAGATTAGATCCCTTATAGTTATTAACAACTCTTTAATTATTATTCAACAAATGTGAAACTCAATCCCCTTACATACCACACATACTATTACCTTATCGCAAACGATCTATGGTATTGATACAACTATAGATCATAGTTGATTTTCTATGATTTTTAAGGTTTTAGGGTTTTCAAAGCAACATTTGACTTCAAAAAATAGTTTAAAAAACATTCATTCCAACTTTTTCCCACTATTCTATTCTAACAGCTTCGTGATAAGAAAAATATTTTAAATAAGAAAAATCCAAGCTTCAAAATCAATAAAATCATTATGATTAATCTTTCAATACAAACTTTGGATGGCACCTCACTAAGGGCGATATAAAAAGGATTTAATTTTGTTGTTGCAATTGGGGCGGCAAGCATGGGGGGTTGTCCTCAACCCCGAGGGAAAATGTGAACTAACCTATGCTTGGGGTTTAGGTGAATCCACAAAAAATCAAGTAGAAACCTTGGCCTTATACCAAGGGTTGAACATCCTCAAATCAAAGGAGATTAGATACCTTATAGTCATTAGCGAATCTTTAATTATTATTTGAAAAATGCGAAAATCAATCCCCTCGCATACCACAAGTCTCTCTAGATTAATATTCAAAATCTAGGGGATAATGAGGAGTTTCATCTCTGTTGAGTTTTATCGGGTCCTTAGATCTCTCAACATCCAAACAAAATACATGGTAAGTGAAGGAGTACAATTTATTCAAGGAATGTTAATCCAAAATGGGGGGGCTCCTACCTTTTCTTTCATCCCATGAAACTATTCAAATCAAAGATTAGAATTGGCATGTCGTTTGGAACGAAGGACAAGTGGTGCATCTCTTTAATTCATAATAGACAAGCTATAACAATATCCCCTCCACCCATACTCTCCATTCATACCATCAAGCTCATTCAAGTGAGTGATTTAAAGCCTATCAAGATGGGTTCTCTCAACAAAGATGGGATTTTGTTCCTTCTCAACCTTTGGTGGATTTATATCACAACCAGCTTAGTAATAGCTTCATTCACTCCAAGATCCAACTTTGTTGTGTCTTGGATTTATGGGTCTAGCATATCCTTTATAGTTGGTTCTGCATTGTGTTGTCTTAGGTCTAGTGGGTGGTCTCCAACAACTGTTTTCCAGGGCTTTGGTCTAGTTAGCTTGAATCCCTCTATCATGGAGGGTCATCATCACATCAGTCGCTATGATCCTTGTGAAATTGAAAATCTTCGTCATGTTCAGCAAAGTATTGTGCACAAAATTAAGGATAATTTATAAGTAGAATTTTTCCATCAAGAAATAGAAAAAAAAAAAATTCAACTTGAAGCTCAGTTAGTTAGGAATGAAAAATTGGAAGCAAGGGTGGCCATCCAAGGCAAGCAAATCAATAATCTCATTGCAGACCACAACATGGAATACTAGTTACTTATGGGTTTAGCAAGGAGCTCTCACTCTATGAATTATCTTCCAAAAGTCTCTATTGGATCTACAATGTTAGAAATATTGTTTTCATTGATGTCAAAGACAGGGGGAGACTACATATGTCTAAGATAAATATTGCAAGATGGAGATTGTTGGAAATATTGTTTTTGGATTTTTGATACTCAATTTGGATACCCTATCTTTGAAGGAAGTTTTACCATCGATACCTAGCTCAAATGGGAGCATATATTAAATGTTTGGAAAGATTATTCTGAGACCTTTCCAACAATATATGGCATTCCCTCTAAATCCCTAGGAATGAGGAGATATGATTTTTTTGTCAGACAGCCTAACCAGAAAATTCATGTCGGCTCATCCAGTCTTTACATGTTGGCCTTGAAAGTGAGGATAAAAATACTATAAATATAGGATAAATGTGCACATTTGAAGATTATCCAAGCAAGAGATCAAGTTTGAGTGTGCATAAGATATATGATGTGCACTAAAGGAGTTGGGGTGTTTGTTTGGGATCTAAAGGTGTGCAAGTGAAGTCTAAGGTTTGTTTTTTGGGATTTTCTTGTTCTTAAGGTGTGCTATGAAGAATTGAAGGTCTGTGATGCTACAAAGTGTGTTGTTTTAAGGTTGTAATGTTGCGTTCTGGGATCATATTATGAGAATGATGTGAGGAGGCTTGCTAGGGAATGAAGGATAAATGTGACTAGGGTTTGAAGGTTTGTCTATGGTATGAAGCAAGAAAGTGAAGTCAAAGGTACTCTATGTATGAGGATATTATGTTGGTGTTTATACAGGTCTTACTTAGTTGGTTCTTAGCTGAGGAGATTGGTGTCTCCAACAGGTTGGTGCCTACATAATATCTTGTTGAGTTGGTGCTCATTTGAGGAGACTGGTGTCTCCAATAGGTTGTTTCTTACATCTTGCTGAGTTAGTGCTCAGTTAAGGGGATTGGTGTTTCCAATAGGTTGGTTCCTGCAAATATTGTAACAATAGGTTGGTTCCTACATGAATTTATAAAGATAATTTTTATGGTTTTCTCCCGATTGGATTTCCATCTTAAACTCTATGCATTGAGATTTGAGTTTATACATAGTTATTGTTTCTCAACTAATGAATGATTGATGAATGGTTAAATAAAGTAAAAAGTATCTTATATTGATTCACCCCCTTCTCAGTATAATCATAAGTTCAAAATTTGGTATCAAAGTAGGTTCCTTCAAAAATAGTCTAATTGTTGGAAGGTAGATCTTGGGAGCACACATGGCTAGTCGAGAAAGTTTCTTCACAAACAGGGGGCCATTGTTTGACAGAACAAACTATGCATTCTGGAGTATAAGGATGCATACTTATCTAATGGCTCTTGGGTTTGAAATTTGGAAATAAGTCATGAATGGTTATACAGCCCCAACAACTCCACTAACAGATGCGGTCAAGAAGAAGTCTAGTGAACATAATGCAAAATCCATGAATGTCATCTTGTGTGGTCTATCAAAATCCAAGTTTGTCAAGGTGATGCATTGTGGATCAACAAAAGAAATTTGGGACAAACTTTAAAACATCTACAAAGGCAAAGACAAGGTGAATAAAGCAAAGCTCCAAACTCATACAAGACAATTCAAGAGTTTGAAAATGAAAGATGAAGAAAAATGTTGCGGCCTATTTCCTTCGAGTGGATGAAATTGTCAACACCCTTAGAGGACTTTGTTAAGGTCCTAACCCGCACATAGGTAGATCAATGTATTCGGATGTAATAAAGGTCAATATTAATAAGACCTTTCAATAAAATAGAATAAGGCGGATGTAAGAAGACCTAATAGAAGCTTCCGCTTCTAGAAGGATCTTCCTCTAGATGCTTCTCTTAATAGACATATTTAGTATAAATAAGAGTCGAGGGTATGAAAACCCTACCTTGGATATTATTGTAACAGAGCGCTGCTCGACTGGAGGTTGCCCCCTCGAAGAGTCCTGTGAACATTGCTTTCTGAATCAAAGTTCTTTTCTATTGCTACTTCGCATATTATTTCTATGTATTGTGAAGATTATGCTGGATATTTTACTGTTATTCTGCCATTTCTAGCATTTTATTTCTGTTCTGCATATTTTATATATCTGGTATCTTGCAAGTGGTATCAGAGCACTTTCCTTGGCAAAAATTGTGGGTATTTTTTTTCAGGGTAGAGACGTATTCCGGCGTCTTTAAGCCACAGAGATCTGTCGTTATGCGCATAAACCCGCAGTTGTGGGATTCATACACGCAGGAAATACAAGTGGTTCTCAAGCGCACGTCTGTTGACCACCCTTGTAACCCCTGTTGGTACCCCTTCGAGTGGTAGCGCATCAGACATCACTGTGTACAGATCGGCCTAGATTTCCTGAAGCCCTCTTTAGATAAACCTATCGGCCGCCGGACTGCTATAGTGTCACTGAGAACAGCACTCGGGAAGACACTCTCTAGTACCTGGGTAGTCGGGTAGTACGGCTAAGGGTACAGTCTATCCTCCTTAGTTAGTGCCCTGAGATATTGGGCCGAGTAATACTGTTGGACCCCGCACGTATATCAGAGAGCTATAGCACAGGGAAAACCCTTGTCTGTAGAACCCTTGAATACCTAACCCTTGGGG
>ML776636.1:1697070-1729043 GCA_009831015.1 Picea engelmannii
GGGTTTATACATTCTGTCCAGGGTGCACTTTGACTAGTGTAGGAAGAATGGCCCAGGGTGAGGAATGGTCCAGGCTCAGAAATCAGAAATAATCCTTCTTCCTTGTTTGAGAAGAATGGGGCAGATAGCCCATTGTTGATGTTATATACTGAGGGTAGATATTCTTTCATATCTCACAGACGTGAGTGAAAGATTGGCCCAAATGATTTAGTTTTTATCATAACATTGTTTCTATGCAGATTGCTATCCGATGTTTGTAATGAAGAATATATGACAGTAGATGTAAACTACTGTGGTGGATATGTTCCATTGTTCGTGAGGCAGATATTCTTTCAGAACTCACAGATGTGAGTGAAAGATTGGCCCGAAGACTGCTTGTCTCCAGACAATAGAGATATACTATTGTGGTGGATTTCTTCCACTGTTTGTGACTATGTGTCACGGTTTGAGTAGTTGCATACTACCTGAATAGACACAGGTGTGTTCTATCAATTGATATTGTACCAGTTGTCATAGGAGATTATCCAGTTGGATAATAATGACGGTGCTCGTGTTGCTACCAGTTGAATGGTCTGTTGTGCTCAAGACCATACCTCCCTAGCTAGGAGGGAGTGTTAATATTATGGTAGCTTCGGGAGGTATGAACCTCTATTGTGACCTATGACAAGATTAGAATACTTCGAAAGGAAGCAAAGAAATGAAGAAAACCCTAGACAGGTTGTCGGCTGCAGAAATATATTTAATATGAATTTATTAATACCCAGGAGGAGAAGTCAGCCCTAGTTAAACTGCCCAAACTACTATAAATAGAGGGCGCCAGTTCTCATTATTCTCATCTCAGCAGTTGCAGAGTGAACTGGATCTGCACAGGTGCAGTTGCAGCTTGTGCGCAAGTTTCTAGGAAGGTGTGCGCTAGGCTCTGGGTGGGATTATCTGATCAGCTTGGGTTCTATTCTTGCTTGGTGCATTAGCCTATCTTGGCTATTGGATTGCTACCAAGATTCTCTTCTCTGTCAAGGTCAAGGTGCTCGGAGGGTGGCTTCGGCCTGTGGTTGGGTGACAAGGGTATCATCAATGGTAAAACGAGCACAATCTTCTATATTCTAACAAAAAGCATATTTGAGTAAGATGGGCATCTTCTTCTAGTGATTTAGTGGTGTGTTATTGGAAGGATTGGTTCACTTTGGCTCATCTACATGGCTTGCTTCCTTATGACCATCCCACTATCACTGAGCTTGTTTGACTCATCCTATAGGAAATTGAATCTTTATATCTATATTTCATTTTTGTATTTGTAATTTTTTGAATACATATATAACATGTCTTCCATGTCCTATTTTTGAGGTTGACATGTCCCCTGTTGAGACTAATTGACCGAACCAAGCCATCTCACCCACTAATGCTTCTATAGCTAGTTGTTGGTTGATGTCCCATGTTGGACATTCATATTTCCATGTCCTCCTCCCCTGTGCTCATGAAATGTGACTTAGATCAACAGAGATGCAAAGAAATTGTATGACTTCACAAATTTCTCGCTCTTAATTAATAAATTACAAAAATGAATTCAGGTTCAAAATAGTCTTGCATAATTTTAGGCTTACCATATGTCCAAAAAACAAAATGTGTGAAAAATGGTTTTAGTCTTTCCAACAAGGGAATTACACATTATCTACAATCAACTTGACAAATTTAGTGATTGTGGTCTACAATCCAAGCAATCTCTAAAAGATGAACGCATAAAGTATATACACAGGAAACAATTAAAAAAAGGTTATTGTAGTTGTTGCACAAATCCACACAACGAAACATAGGCTCATGTCTATCTAGCACTGATTCAAGTATTTAAGATAGTCAACTCATAATAAATTTTTATCTTATGTCAAACCTGCATCAACTTTAATAGAGTTTTATCCTGGTTGTGATTTGATTGTAACAAATAGGGCATGTAGTGATGTTTTGTCCAATCATAACAGGTTTGTCATAAAAAACCAGTTAGAAAAACTGTAAGAAAATAATATACATTTAAAAAAGACTCCATTGAAGTGAAAATCAATGAATATTCATCAATTTTACCTGATGACCACATCCAAAAACAAGATTTTTAGCATTCATCTGACATAATGGACACATCCACAAAAGTACAGACAATTTTAGGAATTTAAGAAGAAAGGTGGAAGTAATCTAAATCAGTATAAAAATTATTGTAAGGCATTTAGCTATGAATCCAAAAAAATTGCAATTAATGTTGTAAGGTACCAGATCTAATATATCAAACTGAAATCAGGAATATTGCAAGAAAATACCATATGACAACACAAATATAGAGAACCACAACCAGATAATAATACCTTTATTGATATGAAGTTGAGTTCACTTGCCTCTTTGAGGGGGCAACCTCCAGCAAAGCAGTTCTCTTTTACAATAATTCTCCAGACACCTTTATCATACCTCCTACTCTTATTTATACTAGTTCTACCTTCTAAAGAACATTCTAGGGGAAGATCCTTCTAGAAGCGGAAGCTTCTATTAGGTCTTCTTACACTTACTTGTTCACATTTATTTAATAGGCCTTATTAACTAACTTCGGCCTTTATTACATGGAAAATATATATTACTCTAACGAATAACTATCAGCCACAAAGAACAAGGATTTTGCTAAGAAGAGGAGGTACTTCACCAAGAAGAAAGTTGTGGGCTTGTGTTTCAATTGAGAGGGTCAATGGCCACCATTTTGAGGGTTGAGGACAGATTGGATGGAGCTGCTAATTTCAGCTCATGGAAGGAGAGGATTGTGTTGCTTCTGCAGGAGTGTGAGTTGTGGGATATTGTGGAGAACTCACAAACAAATCCCGTGATGGTTCTTACGAATGCTCTACTCTTTTGGCCACCTACACCAAAAATAACATTAAGGCCAAAAGACTTATCCTTGATGCCATTAACGACCATGTGATTCCACATGTGACCAGGAATTCCAAGGCCTATGAGATGTGGGAATCCTTAACCAAGATTTATGAGAGTTCCAATGAAAATCAGAAAATGGTATTGAGGGAGAAACTAAAGAGCATTAAAATGACCAAGATTGAAAGTGTGTTGTCACCTATCTTACCAAGCTCACTTAGATGAGGGATGAACTTGGTGTTGTTGGGGAGATTGTTGTTGATAGTGAATTAGTGAGGATTGCTTTGAATGGGATAACCAAACAATGGGCTATCTTTGTTGAGGGAATTGTGGCAAGGGAAAATATTCCCAAGTGGGACTGTCTTTGGGATGACTTCATTCAGGAGGAAACTTGAAGAGGCTATGTGCATGGGAATTCATCTACAGGTAATGAAGAGGATAATGTGGCACTTGCAACTAAAGGAAAGAACAAGTCCAAGAAGGGTTCTAAGGGAGGGAACAAGCAGAAAGGTAAGGAAAGAAAGACGTGAGCAAAGTCAAGTGCTTTGCTTGTCACAAGTTTGGGCACTATGCTCAACAGTGTCCTAAAAAGAAGAAGAAGCAAGTTGTAGCTTTAGTAGACGTGGAGGATTTTACCCACAAGTTCGAGAAGGAGTATTCATTGTTGGTGTGTCCTCAAGTTACCAATTCACAGGGTACTGTTTCTCAGTCTACTAGTTCTGAGACGACCTCAAGATCATCTTCAGGTACACAGTCTTCAGGTGGTGGGATTGAGGAGGAGGAGTCCCCTCCACGTGGTGCTACTACAGAGAAGAAGAAGCCCAAGTGGATTCAAGACACTTTGAATGAAGCACGGGGATCTGTGGGGAATCCTAGGAAGAATGTGAGGGAGAGTAAACCTCCTGAGAGGTTTTGCAACTATCTTGCAATGGTGAGCAACATTAGAGAGTTTAAGACTTCCACTTTTGAGGAGGAAACAAGTCAGCGGGTCTGGAAGGACGCCATGGTGGAAGAGTACAATTCCATCATGAAGAATGATGTTTGGGAGGTGGTTCTGAGACCTGAGGGGAAGTTAGTGGTGAATTCCAGGTGGCTCTACATAATCAAGTATGATGTTGATGGTAGCATTGAGAAGTACAAAGCTCGGTTTGTAGCTCGAGCATTCTCACGGGTAGAGGGAGTAGACTATGATGAGACCTTCGCTATGGTTTCCAGATATACCTCAATCAGTGCAATGATCTCCATTACAATAGAGATGGGTTGGAAGATCCATCAGATGGATGTAAAGACCACATTTATGAATGGTCTCATAGAGAAGGGGGTGTATGTAGAGCATCCACAAGGCTTTGAGGTGTGTGGGAGAGATTCTCATGTGTGCATATTGAAGAAGGCTTTGTATACGCTGAAGCAAGCTCCTAGAGCTTGGTATTTGAGGATAGATACATACTTGCAGCAAATGGGTTTCATAGGTGTGAGACGAATCCCAGCCTTTATTACATTGTGGTTGGGGAGGATCCTCTCATTCTTGTGCTATATGTGGATGATCTCTTCATTACAGGGGTTGATAGACTCATTTTTGGTTGCAAGGAGAGCCTTGCTTCAGAGTTTGAGATGAAAGACATTGGACTGATGCACTACTTCTTGGGATTGGAGGTTTGGCATGAGCCTAGACACATCTTTCTGGGACAGGGAAGATATGTTGTTAACATTCTGAGGAGATTCTAGATGGAGGATTGTAGGCCCATGTCCACACCCATGATAACCAACTGGAAGAAGCTTCATTCTTCTGAGTCAAAGTTGGTTGATCCCATGTTGTATTGTCAGTTGATTGGTTTGGTGATGTATCTGGTCAACACCAGATCAGATCTTTGTTTTGTTGTCAACTCTCTTAGTTTATGGTGGAGCCTCCGAGAGTGCATTGGGTGGCAACAAAACATGCGCTGAGGTACCTTAATGGTACACTAGATTATGACCTCAACTATGAGGGGATGGAGTCAGATTGATTAGCTACACAGATTTGGATTGGGCAAGATGTGTCAGTGACAGGAAGAGTACCTCAGGTTGTTGCTTTGGATTGGGCTCGACAGTGGTTTTTTTATTCAGTCGGAAGCAAAAGCCAGTGGCTTTGATTTATGGAGAGGCTGAGTATATGGCAGCCAGTCGGGCCAATTATGAGGCCATATGGCTCCACACGTTGTTGGTTGGGATATTTGGGGTGCAGATGAGGCCCACAGTGATTTACTATGACAATCAGAGTTGCATCAAACTCTATGAGAATCCAGTTTTCCATGACAGGTCTAAACACATCGAGATTAGATATCACTTCATCCAGGATTATGTTCAAAGAGGAGAAGTTGAGCTATAGTTTATATCCACAGATGAGCAGGTGGCGAACATCCTCACTAAAGCTTTGGGGAGAGACAAGTTTGTACCTTTCAGAGATAAGCTTAGGGTGGTAAGGAACACTTTCCTCGGTAAGAGGGAGTGTTAAATTAAATTAAAAGTACCAAGGACAAGTGTTTCTCATCACCTAGGCGCCTAGGGGTGAGAAAGTGTCTAATGTGGTCCCTAGTGCATTAATTTCATGAGATGTGAAATTAAAAGTGACTTTATGATAAGTTAGTGAAGTGGGTGACTAAAGGGCTTCTTAATCACCACTGTTGATCTAATCTATTCTCCACCGTTAGATTAGAGGACTCTTCAACTTCCCTCATTGAGTCGAATTAGGGAAGAAGGTGCCCNGAGAGAGAGAGAGTCGAGTTGAGGAGAAGAAGTCCATTTGTAGACTAGAGCACACATCCCAAGGTTGTTTCTGGCACACAAATTGAGGAGGGAAAGTACAGCAGAGTACTAAGGCCATACTGTACATATTTTGGGCAAACCATACAACTAATACTTGGCACAAAAATTGAGGAAGTGGAATGTACGATTTTTTGAGTGAGACTGGCACAAAAATTGAGGTAGATTAGTCATAAATTTTTGGAAAATTATTTCAATAAGAAGGCACATTTTTTGAGGCAGACCGTACAACATTTAATGTTGTGACAACCATACTGTATATGTATTTCTGGGCACATAAATCGAGAAGTTGATTGGCACTACTTCCTAGGCTATGTGTGGGCACAGAAAATGAGATAAGTCTGAGTTTTATTTGCTGAAGATGAGTGTTGTAAGAAAATTTCTTCCTGAGCTCTAAATAATAAAAGCCTCCCCTCTCTCACTGGTTTTCCCCTTGTGGGTTTTTCTAGGGTCTTGATTTTTGGACCAAAAATCTTTGTGTTCATTTTCTGGGTGTGTTTTATTTCTGAGTTATTTGTTGTATTAGACTTCATGTGTTTCAGTTCATGAGTTATATATTTTCTGCTAACTAATTTGCAGCTGAAAATTGCAATGTGGGTTGGTGAATTAAACTATGTTGTCTCATTGAGACTTGAAACCGGGTTGGGGTTTGAAATTTCTACAAAAATTTGGTAGAAAGTTTCACACTATGTTGCACAGGGACCCATCTCGCCCCCCTAAAAAAAACATACCTGCCATTCCAATGTTTTAGGGACTTGGGGACCCATAGGAAACATCCCTAATCTGCCAGGGACTTCATCAAGGACTCGGGGACTTGTTGGACATACCCAAGACATTTTAGGTAGCTTTCATGGGTGTTCAAGACAGATTTTGGGGACATTCTAGGAAGATTTTAGGGATGTTCCTAGTAGACTTCCAGGATGTTGCGGGCATGTATCTTTGGTTTCGACAATGGACATTGATGATTAGACAATATGATCATTTATCCCATCCATTTTTTTTATATTATACCGAATCTAAATTTGATATGTACAAGTTGTAGCTCAAAACATGGGTTTTGTAAGATAGGTTTTGATTTGGGTTCTTGTTGATTTAACTATTGTCTTTTCAACAACATCATTACAGCGAGCAAAGTCTCCATCTCAACAAACAAGAAATGCAATATCTCAAAGGTTTGATCTTTTTGGTTATAGTTCTTGTTCTTCTCATTTTTGGGGTCATCTTAGCTTTTACATATTGTACATGGGTGCCCAAGGGTTATTCAAGTCCAGTTCTTCCACTATCCCAACCTCAATCATTGTGGAAACAATCAGATAGTAGTGACTTGGATTGGGTACTAAAGGTTTGAAAAAATTAATCTTCAATCACCTTCTTTATCTAAATTATGAATCTAATATCTTTACATAATGCAAGCATGTATATCCCAAAGTGTTTTGTAGTGGTTTTCAACACAAATGTAAAGATCTACAAAACCTATTGAGAAAGGAATGTCTTTTAACATAAATGCCATAAACAAGAAATATGAGAAAGAAACATTGTTACATAGACAGACAGTTGTCTCATAGACCCTTCATGGACCTTATTGCAAATTGAAAATAGTTACACTTAAGTGTCCTAAAGCTAAATTGTATTTTGCTCATGTCTAGGTGCCAATGATGGAATGTCCCTCAACCATATTCTTAATTGCCCAAGATTTTTCAAAACTAGTAAGTGCAAGGGTTGTGCATAATACTATACAGTACAAACTATTATGCTTACAAGCAGCTACAAATATTTATGGTGAATTCTAACTTTTCAAATATTTTTTAATATATATGTGTGTGTGTGTGTGTGTGTGTGTGTGTGTGTCATCCCCTCAAAATTGTGGGGTTGTGCTCTAGTTGTCTTGGGGATGCCTCTTCAGTTACCCCATCCTAAAAACTAGTGCAACATAGGTTTTGCATCATACTGACAGCACATGTAAGAGTACCCAAGCAAAAGAGAAATTAAATTTGACATCCTAAGAGTGCTATTTTTTTTAATTAGAGATGCAAGGAGGGGTCCAAAAAGATCAAAACTATTATTACAAAGAACTCTACATTTTTATCTTCTTTTTCTGTTTTTTTCTTTGTTGGGGGAATCACTGAAACTTACAGCCATTCTTAAGCTAAGCGGACACACTATGAGAAGCATTTTTATTCCATCAAAATCACCTGTTAATACTAGCCCGATCACCTCACTTCTTGTCACTATACCATACACACACATGTAGATAACACTTTTATCTATTAAATTTGTATATTTTCATACCTTGGAGCACAAGGGCTCCAAGGTAATGTCAGTCACCTGCCATTCTCTGCACATTGAATGCCAAAGAGTCTATTTGACATTTAATTACTCACATTGGAACAGAATGTGAAGGTGGCATATGTGACTAGTGACACTGGAAGGAGACAAAAAAAAAGTTGGTAAACTTTGATAATTGTTACCAAACCATTTTGAATTGTAAGCTGCAATCTATAATTTTATTGCTAGTCTGTGGCAATGATTGAGAATACAAAGACTACCTGAAGTGCAAGACAGGAAAAAGGAAAATGAGAGAGGATAGATTTAAGAGAGCATACAAACCAATAGGAGTCTATGGTAATTTAAAAAAAATGTTGACAGCTGGTGAACCACTGCCTGCAATGTTTTTAGAAGATTTGGGTAGTGGGCATGCTATAAACAAAAAGGAAATTTATTGAAGAAAACCAGAAAACGCTCAGTTTATTTCTCCATATGCCTGATAATGAAATTAATGCAAAAACAATAAAAAACATGGTTTAAATTCCATGACAGAAATTTACCTCTTGAGCGCCAGCTAGATTAATAAAAACTTTAACTTACTTTTTATACGAATAAGGGGGAAAAGTTTACAATTCTCATACTAATATACCATATTAGTATGTTAGTTTTAAAACCAAGTGTACGTTCACATAAAATGACAATTTTAAAAAAGTTTTAGTACTTTTGTAATAATTTTTTTTTTTTAATTATATAGTTTTTGAAGATTAAAAATATTAACAGTTCAAATTTCATATCATATCATTTTTTTTTTATATTTCATCAGAGTGGACTAACAAGAAGGCTATATGTTCTTCATGTCCACTTATTGGACTCAACCCTTTACTATATTGGTCAATTCAAGTGAACATTTGTAATAAATAAATCAGAATTCCTGATAAAAAATAAGCAGAGTCCAAACACACGGACCCACTCTGCCAAATAGAAGACTTGCCTATATCAACAGGTTCTTTAGTGTCCAACCGATAACAAAGTACATGCTGGCAAGAACAAAAATCAAATGGAAGAAGGTATATGTATTATGAATAAGTAGGGATTCCCGCTGTAAAAAAGTTGGGAGGGATCAGAATTTGCAGTGATTGCATAAATGAATCTAAGCAGAGCCTCTTAATCAAAAGCATTGTTGAGATGAGGATGCCAACGACTATAAGAAAAATAAAGAAATATTGTCATAATGCAGTGAAAAGATAATGCAGTGGGAGAATAATAGAAATATTTTCATAATACACTAGAAAATAGGAACAAAATAGATCTCCATCTTCTCTTCCTCAAAGAGAATGGTTGGATTCTGTTTGAAGTTTAAATGTTATTTATATATTAAGCATCCCATTCTATTATCCACAGAGAAGGATCTAGTAAATTCAAATTTTAAAATCTTGTGAAAATTTTCTTCCAAACAATCAAATACCACACTTTTGTATCAAATACTGTACTTCAATAACATTAATAAAATTACCACACTTACGTATCTATGAAAATTCTCCTCCCTTGAGATCTATTAGTAGAGCACAGTGATAGGCTTGACTGAAGACTAAAACGGACACCTAGAAAGTGGTGGCAATTTCAGGGGATGTTGAGTTTGTTAACTATCCAATGGATCCTCGGTAATGGAGGAGGTTGAGGATGAGAAGCCAGGAAGCCAAAATAGGCACTTTCAACAAAATTTTCCACAATTCGCAGCCAAAAGACATGCGATCATAACTCGATTGAGCAGGACAGTGGTAAAGGTTCGGCCATAGATACTTCCTCTCATGAATTTATGCAAAGATGTCTCCAGTTTTATCACAAACTGTAGAGAACTGCATTCTGAGGAAACTGTAAAGGGACTGGAAGATTTGGAAAACGTTGTAAATGTTAAAGAGAATCTGTGATTAATGAGGTCCTTTGTGAATAAAATGGGGTTTTTGTGAAAGTTCCTGGCCAAATTAGTGGCAGAGATGCAAAATCCCAGCATCTTGTAGAACTGTTTTGGTACAATAAGGAATATACTGTAGTAAGCATCGAAGGAAAGTTCCTCAAATCAGAAAACCATGGTGAACATCATCAGAGAACTGTGAATTATATCTGAAGACCAACTTGTATCTGCCCAATGGTCTTGTTTCATCAGCACCCAGGAAGGGGGGAAATGTGTTTCCATTTCATTGTTTCATGTTGGAAGTCACTAGTTTCTGTTTCACTCTGCTTTTTTATGTCAGTCTAGCTATTTTACAATCAGTTGCAAAATTTTGTTTTTACAAGGCTTAAATGTATGTTTTTTTTAAAAAGAATTCTCTTGTGATTAGTGCTAGACAGTGTCATAGTCAAGCTGTTTATATTATTTCGTAAAAACTGGTTTAGTTAGGCTCTTTGAACTCTCTTTTTCGGAGGATTTTTTTTTAACAATATGTATTTTTAAATAGAATGTTCTATTTACCAAAAAAAAAAAAGATGAATACAAATAGTTGGTTGTGTGTAAATAATTGAAAGTGTGTTATAAGACATTCTAAATCTTAAAAATATTATCAAAGTTTAAATCTTCAACTCATAATAACAATTGTTCTATTCAATTTTACTTTGTATTTTTTTTAGAAAGTAAAGTGTCAGTGCAATTCTTCAAATTCGAGAATAAAGTAGTTGTGTCATGCATTAATTGATCTTGTTCCACAATTTTAGCTTTAAAGTGTTGGAGTAAATGAAGAACATGTTGAATATCTAAATATCTGAAAAAGTATAGAAAACATCATGTTCCTCAACATGTTCCTGCTCTTTATTTGAACTCATAACTTAATGAATAGTTGTGGAAACAAAATCATTGACTTCCTCTTTAATCTTTTAAAACAAATACAAATCTTTTGGTATATTCATATGGCTGGAACAACACAAATAAGATTTGATATGCATAAGTTTTCCTAAGATAAGGGATTTTGTTGTTGTAGAAACATTTCCAAAACTTTCTTCATGCATATGCATCTTTATTTGTTACAATCACATGTACCCAACAATGAACATGCATAGAAAGGAAAGGGGAATAAGACTCAAACAAATAGGCCACCAAGAGAAGGAGAAGGGAATTATACTTAAACTACATGGAACTAATGACAATGGACTCAAATTACTTTATGGCTTAGTTATACAACCATTGCTCTCTTACAAAATACTAGAATGTAGAAGAACTTTGTCCTTCACCAACGTTGTTGTGAACAACACTTGTACTTCCTAGCAAATATGTTATATTTGATTGGAATTTTGGAATGCCTGCAACTGTAAAAAATGTATCTCTGACGTTTTGTAGTATACCCACAATGTTGATCATAGTAGGTCGTCCTTTAGGGGATTCTTTTGTGCAAAGCAAACCCACATTTACAAGGTGATTGAGGCAATTGAGTTCCTTATCTTCTTCAGTGATGGTACTAGTCCTCCTCAATAAACTCTTATCCACCACTTCCCTTACTTGATTTGGAAAACCACTACCCACCCATTTATGCAAGTTCATTCCTTCCACAAACATGTTGTGGGTTGGTTTCTTTCTAGTGAGCATCTCCAATAGCACTACTCCATAGCTATAAACATCACCTTTTGTTGTGACACATCCACCTAATCCATATTCTGCATTCAAACATCCTCATCAAAATGTTTCTGATTCAATTTTTTTTAACAAAAATAGAAAACTCATGACATTCCCTAACATGCTATCTATCTCAAATAATACCTGGAGGAATGTAGCCTGTGGATCCCTTGAGTGCATGTGTGGATGTGAGAGCTAAATCCTTAGAGTCTGCAAAACATATGGTAGCAATGCCAAAGTCTATTAAGTATGATGTCATATCTTCTCCCAAAAGCATATTGTTTGGTTTTAGATCGCAATGGATCACTTGCATGAAACAATGGTGATGGAGATAAGCCATGCCCTGTGCAATGTCTATTGCTATATTCAACTTTTGAATCAAAGTCAAACTACTTTCTACTTCATCATCGGAATATAACCACTTCTCTAGGCTTCCATTTCGCATTAATGGAAATATCAAAGCTTTAATTTGGTGGTCTGAATAAGAAGTTATGATTCTAATCAGATTTTGGTGCCTAATTCTACCCAAAACTTTGCACTCTCTGTCAAAACTCTTGTTAGCTCCTTCATTTTCCAGATTGAGAAGCTTCACTACAATGATTGTGCCATCATTAAAAACCCCTTTGTACACTTTCCCGAAACTACCCACTCCTAACAAGTTGGCATCATTGAATTCCTCTGTTGCAGTGATGAGCTCTCCATAGGAAATTCTTCGGTGCTCCACATTTAAGGATGCTCCAACCTCTATAGGAGTATGCCTCTTGCAATTTCGTCTCCACAGGAATCCCAAAAACAAACACAATACAATAATGACTGCAACTGCAACAATAGGTATGATAACTCTTTTCAGATGTGAAACACTTTTATGTTTGTGAGCAGAGCATGGTGATAAACTTACCCAAGGTCCACATAGACCAGGATTTCCCATAAATGATGTAGCACCAACCTTTTTGAAAACTCCTCCCTTCGGAACTTCTCCTGACAAGTTGCTGAAAGATAAATTCAAATGGATGAGCACTTTGAGATTTACCAATAACATGGGTATTCCACCTGACAAATTGTTGGAGGATATATCCATGTCCTAAAGACTTTGAAATTCATCGAGTGACATTGGAATCCGACCTTCAAGTTCGTTTCTTCGTTTATTTCTATAAATTTATTTGCCGAGAAGTATCGAGAAATTCAAACGTTACACTGCGGGCTAAACGAAAACGGAAAAAATCTTGTGGCCTGTGACTTTCAAACCCTACATTCAAACTTTACAACTGTACAAATTCTGTAAAGATATGCGGGCGGGCTAATTTTTTTGGCCTGTGACTTTGAAGCCCTACATTTTCCGGATACTTTAAATGGCCTGTGACTTTGAAGCCCTACATTTTCCGGATACTTTAAATGGCCTGCGACTTTCAAACCCTACATTAAAACTTTACAACTGAACAGATTTTGTAAAGATATTCCGTCTCTGGCTAATTTTCCGGACATCTATTGACGTTAAACATTAAATACTGCTGCTTTAGAAAAAGACTGTTTGTGTAAACAATGAAGAATTTATTACTTTGAAACAATACTGAACGAACTATTCGCGCGGTGATGCGGACTCACACAACTACATAAACTGGTGCAATACTTTTTATTGTAGATTGGCGAAATAGCTGCCAATTCTGTTGCTACTTTTATAGTATCACATCTAATACTACCATATAATACTACCACAAAAGTTGCTACTTTTATAGTATCACATCTAATACTACCATATAATTATAATTATTTTTGTTAAAAATTTAATGTTATCTACCAAAGCAAATTTTAGCATGCTTTGCAAATTAGTTTTTAGTAACAAATTTAAGAAATTGTCAATTGATTTAAGGTTTTTTTCTTTTAGATTTGTATTTAGGTATTAATTTTCATTTTTATATCATCATTTTATATAAGTGTAATTTAGATTTGAACATAGAAGTGTAATTTCTTATATCAATCATCTAATTTCGTAATTTAGATTTGAACATAGAAGTGTAATTTCGTAATTTAGATTTGAACATAGAAGTGTAATTTCGTATCTGCGAACAAACAACAGTATGTGTGCCAGATCATTCTTGAGGGTATGAAATGGAAATAGTAATTAGTGGCGGCCCATTGGAATGCGGAGCATGATGAATGTGAGAGTATCATTGCATTCTTAAACATTTGTGATTACTCTTTCGAATTTATTGTTTTCAAGTCATCCACAATCGTGGATAAACTAGTTTTATCAATTTTTGTTTTTTCACGATTTTTACAGGTTCCACATTTTCCATTGACGTTTTCTAAAATTGGTTTTTTCATGACATTTCTTCATTTTTTGGTGTTGGTATGTGTTATATTTTTTGCATGGTTAGTCCTATGTGGGTCAAAAGTGGGGTGGCAACCCATTCTGTTTGGGGTTGGGGGTTGATAGGTTCTCTCAAAAAACAAATTGGGCGATTTCGACATATGGTTTTTCGGCCTATGATTTTCTAATTCTAGTTAAGGAATTAAGGTTGTAATCTAATCCTAGTGAATGGATTAAGGTTTCGGATACCGCGGAATCATATATATATATATATATATATATATGGTAGTTAGAGTTGTAAATGGTAGTTAGAGGTGCGGCTCTATACAATTGTTGGTTTTCCTCATTAAGAGTTTGTGGGGTAAATTCCGCTATATGTGAATGCTATTGTTTTCTTTCTGTTTTATAAAGAATCTCTGTGCATTGCTCTATTGTAAAGGTTTAAAACCTACACTGGGTCCCCCCATCCTAGAAACTTGGTGGAACATTGTATTAACGTGGCCATTTTAACTCACCAATAAAACATCGAAAATTTTGCCACAACTCTCATCTAGATCTATATGTTCAATTTTTTTTTTGTTGATAGGGGAAATCAACAACTAGTTGGGCACGTACTCGCGTGACAAGTGGTCGTGTTATCTAAATGCTACCACTATAACCCTAAGCATGCCAACGTGACCCCTCACGCAACACATAAGGCTAGTCGAGGGTTTCGAACCAATGACTTCACATAACAAAGTGCCTTAACAATGCACTCCATCACTGACTATTCTACACCCCAAAGGCAAAAAAGAAACTTCAAACAATTATTTAATTATTTTTCTACCAATTAATCTACTCCTTATTATAATTTTTATCGTAAAAAGATTTCAACAATTACTTAATTATCTTTCTTGCATTACATAATATTTTTTTATTTTCATTTATAATTTTTTTTAATAATACAAACTCCGTAATTTAGTTTTTAACAATAAAAACATATCAAAAATATATATTTTTTTTTTCATTATCCTTTTACTTTTCTCAACAAAAACTATTATTCTTTATAAGATTATCCAATCTTCTTCATTCATGTCTCCCAATGGTTTAGAACCACATTTATGGATCATAGTTGTTTGATCTTGTTAATGTGTTGAATATAATGTTTCTTGATTCATCTGAAAGTATTAAAAAATTATCCAAATATCAAAACTCCTTTTTTTCTTGTATTTTTTCAAAAAAATCCAAATTATAATAATGTCTTTTTCAGGAACCACATTTATGGCTCCTAGTTGCTTGACCTTGATTTTGTTAATGTGATGAATATAATGTCCTTACCCATTTAAAAAGTTAAGAATTTTCTCTAAATAACAAACTCTTCGTCGTATATATTTTGATTTTTTTCAAAAGATTTCAAACTTGCTTGGAGGTGATAATAAATGGAATAAGTTAGAATTTTCTCTAAATTACAAACTCTTCGTCGTATATATTTTGATTTTTTTCAAAAGATTTCAAACTTGCTTGGAGGTGATAATAAATGGAATAAGTTAGAGTAAAACTTTCAAGTTCAAGCACATAAATGAATGTTAGTCTTTAATCTTTCATTTTAAACTTTAGAGCCCTTTTTAAAATTTCTCAATTATTTTAAACTAATTTTTAAAATAGATATTATATTAATATTAAAAAACAAGTTTTGATATTTTAAATACAGGAGTGAAAGTTGGAAGAAGTTGGAAGTCTGTTCTACAGCCAATAAAGATACATCCCACATAGCCATAGGGAAAAGGCCCACCCCAAGGAATGCCAAGATACTCTAGTCGAACATAAGTCCACACACAGGGAATCCAAGCAGGCTAGTTGTCCAATCCAACTAACTAAAAGTTGGTTTGCAAAGAAGTTGACGATTGTAGGGTGAATCCTCCAAGTTTTCACATTTAATGACTTTTATTGGGTTCCCAACAAGGCTCAATGTCAACCCCTAGAGTAGAGGTTGAGGTCATATCTGTGGTCTAGACATGGCATGGAGTAGGACCTCTTGATGATTTCAGGGGAAGTGTGTATCATTCCCAAGGATGAGGGGAGTGTAGGGTTGATTGATATGCCTACCTAGGGGAGCATCCTTGCTACTAAATGGTGGTGTGTTGTCTAAAGGGTAGCTCTCCTTGACAAGTTTTGTTGCAACACATATTAGCGGCACATATTGGCGATAGCTCAGCGTGTGGGTAAGGTTCATGGGGACTATGGTTTGTGTCATATTATTTCTTCACCGCCCTAGTTCCAAAACTCAAGCTCATTCATTTAGATTTAGGAGCATTTGGGAAGCCTAGATAGTAGTTGTAGGTTTGGTCAAATGGAATATTGCTCACAATAAAACTGTTTGGGATCTAGCAAGGTGGCTTATTTGGCATCGGAGGTTGTAGAGTACTTGTATTGAAAAGCACGTTTGAGTAAGATGGGCATCTTCTTCTAGTGATTTAGTGGTGTGTTCTTGGAAGGATTGGTTCACTTTCACTCATCTACATGGCTTGCTTCCTTATGACCATCCCACTATCACTGAGCTTGTTGGACTCATCCTGTAGGAAATTGAATCTTTATATCTATCTTTCATTTTTGTATTTGTAATTTTTTGAATACATATATAACGTGTCTTCCATGTCTTTTTTGGGGGGTTGACATGTCCCATGTTGAGACTGATTGACCGAACCAAGCCATCTCACCCACTAATGCTTCTATAGCTAGTTGTTGGTTGATGTCCCATGTTGGACACTCATATTTCCATGTCCTCCTCCCCTCTGCTCATGAAATGTGAATTAGATCAACAGAGATGCAAAGCATTTGGATGACTTCACAAATTTCTAGCTCTTAATTAATAAATTACAAAAATGAATTCAGGTTCAAAATAATCTTGGATAATTTTAGGCTTATCATATGTGCAAAAAATAAAATGTATGAAAAATGGTTTTAGTCTTTCCAACAAGGGCATTACCCAATATCTACAGTCAACTTGCCAAATTTAGTGATTGTGGTCTGCAATCCAAGCAATCTCTAAAAGATGAACACATAAAGTATATACACATGAAACAATTAAAAAAAGGTTATTGTCGTTGCTGCACAAATCCACACAACGAAACATAGGCTCATGTCTATCTAGCATTGATTCAAGTGTTTAAGATAGTCAACTCATAATAAATGTTTATCTTATGTCAAACCTGCATCAACTTTAATACAGTTTTATCCTGCTTGTGATTTGACTGTAACATATAGGGCATGCACCGATGTTTTGTCCAGTCATAACAGGTCTGTCATAAAAAACCATCTAGAAAAATTGTAAGAAAATAATATATGTTTAAAAAAGACTCCATTGAAATGAAAATCAGTGAATATTCATCAATTTTACCTGACGACCACATCCAAAAACAATATTTTTAGCATTCATCAGGCAGAATGGACACATCCGCAAAATTACAGACAATTTTAGGAATTTAAGAAGAAAGGTGGAAGTACTCTAACTCAGTATAAAAATTATTGTAAGGCATTTAGCTATGAATCCAAAAAAATTGTGATTAATGTTGTAAGGTACCAGATTTAATATATCAAACTGAAATCAGGAATATTGCAAGAAAATACCATAGAACAACACAAATATAGAGAACCACAACCAGATAATAATAAATTTATTGATAGGAAGTTGAGTTCACTTGCCTCTTCGAGGGGGCAACCTCCAGCAGAGCAGTGCTCTTTTACAATAATTCTTCGGACACCTTTATCATACCTCCTACTCTTATTTATACTAGTTCTACCTTCTAAAGAACATTCTAGGGGAAGATTCTTCTAGAAGCGAAAGCTTCTATTAGGTCTTCTTACATTGACTTGTTCACATTTATTTAATAGGCCTTATTAACTAACTTCATCGTTTATTACATGGAAAATATATATTACTCTAACTAATAACTAACTAAGAGGGGTTAGGATTGGATTATAGCATGCCCTCCTCCTTCAAAAGCATCCTTGTGCTCAAGGTTGAAGAGGTGGAAACTGCTACAGTATGGTCGTGGGTTCCCAAGTTGCATCCTTTGGAGATGTGTCCTTCCACTTGATCAGTACTTATTTGATAGTGCGACTACACAAGTGACGATCACGTACGCTGAGGATAACTTCTGGTTGCAAGAAAATGAAGCCTTCATCTAATTCTAGCAGGATGGTTTGAACCTTTCAATTATGACCCACCACTTTCTTCAAACATGAAACATGGAATATCATATGTATTTTGGAGGCACCTGGAAGGGCCAATTTGTAGGCAAATGGACCAATACATTTGATAATTTGATAGGGGCCATAAAATTTAGGTGCCAACTTGTGATGGCCCTAGGTTTTTAGGGAGGTTTGATTGTAAAGTTGGACTTTGAGAAACACCTGATCACCTTCTTGGAAGACCCATTCGGAACGTTATTGGTCAGCCTATTTCTTCCTACGATTTTGGGCCATGTGGAGGTTATCCTTCAAATCCTGGAGGGTAGCTTCTCGACCTTGCAACAACTTATTAAGAGCCTGGACCTTGGATGTGTCTGGAAGATATGAAGTTACAAAAGGTGGTTGTGGGCCATACATTGTTTCATATGGTGTCATTTTGGTTGTTGTATGATAGGAAGTGTTGTACCACCATTCTGCCAAAGGGTAACCATTGCACCCACTGATGTTGTTTATCTGAGGAAAAACAACGCAAGTAGGTTTCCAAACATGTATTGACCACTTCTGTTTGGCCATCCGTCTGTGGGTGGTATGTTGTGCTCATGTTCAATTGTGTGCCCTATAATTTAAAATTTTCTTGCCAAAATGTGTTGGTGAAGGTTGGGTCACAATTGGACACAATGGATGTGGGCATTCCATGCAGTTTGAAAATATGATCAATGAAAACTTGCGCTACCATATTAGGCGTAAAAGGGTGTGGTAAGGCACAAAAATGTGCATACTTTGAAAGGTGATCGACCACGACCATGATGACAGATTTGTTTCCCACCCTGGGAAGGCCCACTATAAAGTCCATGGAGATGTCAGTCCAAATTGAAGCTGGAATGGGTAATGGATGGAGATCTCCTCGGTTCTTGACAATTTCACCTTTATTGCATTGGAAAATATCACATTCTGTGACAAAAGTAAGGATGTCCTTCGTCATGCCTTCCTAGAAAAAAGAATGATGAGCACGAGCATATGTATTTTGGAATCCCGAGAGGAATGCAATTCATTTAATATGTGGGGCTTAAGTGAAGACGTCGGAGAAAAACCAATCGCTCCTTATATCTGAGGCTATTATCTTGCCAGGTGTAGCCAATGGGCAGGTTTGGGTCCTCCTAAAGGTGTTGAATTACCTATGATATAGTTGGGTGGGTGAGCCACTCCTATCGAAGTTCCTCAATACAATTAGGAATTGGTAAGGATAAGGCAAAGAGGGAACCTTCAACCTCATATTGTTGTGACAAGGCATCAACCACTACATTGTCTTTTCCTTTTTTATATATGATCTCATAATCATAGCCCAACATTTTGGTCAACCATTTGTTTTGTTCTGGGGAGGATAACCTCCGTTCTAGGAAATACTTCAGACTATGGTGATCGGTTTTGATATGAAAACGACGACTCAATAGATACGGTCACCAAGTGTGCAAAGGATGGAGAATGGTCGTCATTTCCTTTTCATATGTAGATTTTCCCATATTGCAGCCACTTAAGGCCTAGCTGGTGAAAGCAAGAGGTTTACCTTCTTTTGTTAGGACTGCACCAATACCAGTGCTTGAAGCATCAAATTCCACAACAAATTTTTTGTTGAAGTCTGGGGCGACTAAGATGGGGGTAGTGCACATGGCCTATGTTAAATCTAAGAAATCTTGTTCTACTGTCGATGTCCAATGGAATGCATTCTTCTTAAGAAGGTTCGTCAATGGCTTGACAATTTTTCCATAATGGTGGACAAACTTCATGTAGTATCCTGTGATCCCCAGGAAACCCCTAAGGCGTTTCAATGTCGTGGATCTCGACCAATCTTGCATAGCTTGAATATTTTGGGGATCCTCTTACCCCCTCACAACCCACAATGTGTCCCAAGTATTCTACCTCGTTCGCCCCAAAAGAACACTTGGCCTTTTTGAAAAATAATTGGTTGTCCTGTAACAATTGGAGTACTTTGTCCACATGGTGGAGATGGGCCTCCCAAGTGCAGCTGTAAATGAGGATGTCATCAAAGAAGACTGGAACAAACTTCTGGAGGTAAGGCTTCAAGAGTGTATTCATGAGACGTTGGAAGGTAGATGGGGCATTGCAAAGTCCAAAAGGCATTACCAAGAATTCATAATGGCCTTCATGAGTCCGAAAAGCATCCTTCGAAATATCTGCGTCATTCATCCTTATCTGGTGATAGTCGAAGCGAAGATATAATTTGGTAAAGAAACATCTCCCTGGAGTTCATCCAACAAATCATCAATGACATGAATGGGAAACTTATCCTTAATGGTCAATTTATTAAGGGTGCAAAAATCTGGACACATGTGCCACAAACCTTTTTTTTTCAAGACCATCACAAGAGGGGATGAATACGGGTTGGTACTTGGGCGAATGACCCCTGCCTCCAACAATTCTTGTACTATTTTTTATATTTCATTTTTATGAGCAAATGGATACATGTATGGGCGTACATTGGGGAGCTAACTTCCTGGAAGGAGAGGGATGTTGTGATCATGCTCACCCCGGGAGGGGGGCAATTATGTTGGCGTCTCAAAGATCCTATGGAGCTTGTCCAAGACCAGTTGCAAATTAGGCTAGATTGCAGGAGATGATGGATCATTGACTTGGATAACATTAAGTTGAGAAATCACACCATGGTGGCCCTTCTTCAGGAGTTTCTCCATCCGGTGAGAACTGATCATTTCTGGAGAGTCGGCTTGTAGGCCCTGGAGGGTATAGGTGTGAGCCTCTTAAGTAAATCTCATATATAACTCTTGATAATTCATGGTAATCATTCCCAGAGTGCGAAGCCATTCAAACCCCAAGTAAATATCACAACTGCACATGGCTATGGAAAACATGTGAGTCTTCGGGTGATAATCTCCCATTTGTAGTTTGACATTCTCAAATCATCCCCCACATTTCATTGTACCACCATTAGTTATAAGGATTTGAACATTAGAAACTGGGCCAACAAAGCAGTTGACATCCTCAACGACCCTGCGATGAATAAAATTATGGGTGCTACCACTGTCAATCAACACCATGACCGGTCGATGTTTGATGTAGCCCTTGATTTTTAATGTTTTTGGAGCATAAATACTTGTGAGGGCATGGAGAGATATGACAGGTTCCTCTAGTTCCACAAGCGATGTGACATGATCTGTGATGGGGAAAGTTGGTTGTGTGTCTTCTGAGTCGGTGGCATCACTTGTCAGGATGTCCTCTATGAAGGTGGCTTCTGAACCATCAATTTGGAAGAACTTTTGTTCACGACATTTATGGCTTGACGAATACTTTTCATCATAGTAATAGCAAAGGTCGTGCTTCCTTCCTTCAACCATTTATGCTGTAGATATGTTTTGGACTTTCAAAGTTTGGGTAGGAGCAGGGAAGGCCCCTGGATGAGGGCGGTTAGGAACTACAGAATGAAGGGGTGTGACATGAAGAATGGTATCAGCCTCCAATGTTAATTTGCATGCTTGTAACTATGTAATAGGATGGTGCCTGCAAACATGAGCCCGAATGGCATCTTTTAAGCCATTGATGAAGCATTCAAGATAGAAATCATCAGATAAGTCCTCAATTCTGATAGCCAACTGTCCAATGGCGGTGATGCAATATGTTACAAACCCTATTTGTTTCAGCTTGGTGAGTCGGCCCAAAAAATGAGATTCCCTATCAAAACGGACACAGACTGATTTGGTGAACATGGTCCAAGTTGGGTGTCTTGGATAACATTTCTTATGCCATTGCCAACATTTGATCCAGGTACAAAACCCCCACATGAAGTTTGGTCTCATCATCCCAAATATCATGAAGAGAGAAGTAGTGTTCCATTTGAGAGACCCACCCAGTCGGGTTTGATCCATCAAATTTATGCATCTCAACTTTGGGTACCGTATTCCAGTGATTGGAGGAACCCCAAGGGGAGTGGGAAAGAGGGGTATGTTCATAGTGGGAAGAGTGAGAAGCCTCTGGTTGGTATTCATGGTGCTTTCCCTTGATGTGCGACAAAAGGGCATGGATGTCTTGGGAGAGGGTTGTCATGTTTTTATCGAGGGAGTCCATGTGTTGTGACAGGGTCTAGTCTATGGAGCTGATGCACTTGGTCAGGTCGTTGACCCTAGTGTCTAGCTCTTCGAGGGTCTGAGAGCGGGTGATAGGGGCCTTTGTGAAAGCTGATGGAGAGTGATACCTCTGCGAGCAACACATGATAAGGATTCTGGAGGGATAAGTGGCAAATGAGGGTGGTTGGCAAGGCATAGTAGGTCCACGAACAAAAGAGGCTAAAAAATGATAGGTGCCGCTGCAATTAGGACAAAAAGAGGAATCCAATGGTAAAGGTCCCAAATAAGGTGGTCGGGACCACAAGAAAAAAATACGTAAAAAAATGATAGGTATCACCACGATTAAGATGAAAAGAGGAATCCAATGGGATAAGTTTCAAATAATGGTGCGAGCAGGCCCCAAACTTACTTTGATCTGAATAATATTGAAGTGGCAAAATGTCCAAATTCTTAATAGGAAGAAATGTGTAGTAATTTTGCAACCTAAATGCAGGAGGCAAGGTTGCAAGTCAATAGATCTTGTTTGTTTTGTTGTTGTTGTGTTTCCATTCGAAGGGTTAGGGTGTTTAGGGTTTCTATAGACAAGGGTTTTCCCTATGCTATAGCTCTTCGATATACGTGCGGGGTTGTATAATAGTACTCAACCCATTATCTCAGGGCACCAACTAAGGAGGCTAGACTATACCCTTAGTCGTACTACCCCATTGCCCAAGTACTAGAGAGTATCTTCCTGATTGTTGTTTTTAGTGGCACTGTAGCAGTTAGAGAACCGATAGGTTTATCTACGGAGGGATTCAGGATATCTAGGCCAATTTGTATACATGTGTTGTCTGATGCACTACCACTTGAAGGGGTACCAACTGGGGTTACAAGGGTGGCAAACAATGTGCGCTTAAGTACCACTTACAGTTCCTACGGTTATGCTTCCATGACCACATATTCATGCGCTAAACGACAGATCACTGTAGCTTTAAGATGCCAGAATACGTCCCTACCCTGAAAAAATTTACCCATAGTCCTTGCCCAGGAAAGAGCTCTAATACCACTTGTAAGGTACGGGATCTAATATATCAAACTGAAAACAAAAATAATGCAGGAAAATACCATAGAACAACACAAATATAGAGAGCCACAACCAGATAATGATACCTTTATTGATAGGAAGTTGAGTTCACTTGCCTCTTCAAAGGGGCAACCTCTAGCAACGCAGTGGTCTTTTACAATAATTCTCCATACACCTTTCTCATTCCTCATACTCTTATTTTTTATACTAGTCCTACCTTCTAAAGAACATTCTAGGAGAAGATTCTTCTAGAAGCATAAGCTTCTATTAAGTCTTCTTACATTGACTTGTTCACATTTATTTAATAGGTCTTATTAACTAACTTCAGCCTTTATTACATGGAAAATATATATTACTCTAACTAATAACTAACCAAGAGGAGTTAGGATCAAATCCTAACAAATGTGGTGGACGAAAGATTGGTCAGGTTCGCAGCCAGTTCTTTCTCCTCCTCCCACCAATACTAAAAAAATGTTGGATTTCCATCCCTTCTTTCCTTTAATTAAGGAGGATTGCAGGAAGGAAGCAGTCAGGAAGGTTCAAGAAGCAGGACTCGAACGCTGGGCAACCTTTCGGTGGACGTCTCCCTAATCTGGCCGCTCCGTTACGGCCAGGTCTCTATCCGTCGTTAGTTGCAGGGTTGGTTTCGCACTTTCAAAATGACCAGGTCCCAAGGCGCGTAGAACTTCTAACCTTGTGGCCGCCTTAGCTCTTGCAAGCCTGTCGAAGGCCTTATACCGATAGAGATGAAGTCCCTCCCCAAACACTTCTTTTTTGAATTGGACGTGAAAAGCCTTACTTGGGAGCAAATCTCTTCTCACTAGATTTGTGATGGTGAAGTTAACTTTAAGAAAAATAACAAGGAAGATTTCAGAGAGTTTCCTGGAATTAGGCAAGGGAAGAGGAGGATATGAGGACCAATTGAAGGCCTGTGAACAAGACCTGGATTGGATTGTGGAGAGGCAAAGCGAGGATGGTTAGCCACATAGGGATTTTATGAGGGCCAGTGCAGTCGTTAGCAATATGATAAAATCCTTCGCAATGAAGCAGATGGACCTTGAGAAAGAGGTGGAATCTCTGATTAACAACCTGCAAATTCATATTTGTATCCCTCAGAATCCAAAGGAGACCAAGATCTGATTACAGCTTAGGAGTAAACCAAAAATAATGAATTGGATTTATGGTACTCGGATTAGAGGTTTTTGCTTCTACATAATTGTTTTTCCGACTCATGAGATCTGGTCAAAGACTATTGTCATTTTGGACTGATTGAAGTCCCGAAGGACTACTTTGAAATATTATGACTATAAAATTTTCCAGGAGTGTTGCTGATTTTGTACCATATTTTGTATTATATTTCATATATTTTTTTGGGGAAAAGAGAAAGATATCTAGCAAGTGAAGCCTAGTTTTATCTAAAACATATTTGCGTTGAACACTTCCTTACTTAAGCATCCTGTGTATCAAATCTTCTGGAGGAATAGATCTTGCAAAGGAATCATAACCATGTTTTGTTTGGAATCTGTCTGCACACTGATACTGTTGACTAGAAGCATAATGATCATTGCCAAGTGGTGGTGGAAGAGGAACCTTATCAGGCATCCTACCTCTCCGGCGACTGCAGTGCATCCTCACATCAACTACATGTACCTAATGTTTCTCAACCACAATGAATAAAAAAACCTCTCTCTTCCTTATGCTTAACAGAGTTTGTTTTCCTTGGCAAACCTTTTTAACATATAAATAGAGGAATATACAGAGTAGAGGTACAATTTCACATAAAAGATACTTCCATCAGAATATGTGAAACTTGGTGAACGTAATTACATTTCTCACTGAAATGTAATTATTTTGAAAAAATACAAGATGAAAAACTAGTAAAACTTAGCAATCGCTCGTGATAGATTCCTTGATAAGGGAGAAAATGGTCAGTTCCAATAATACAGATTTGTAAAGGTCAAGGAAAATACGATAACAAAATGTTTCCTCCTCGTATATATTTGTAATAGTTAGCGAAAAAAAGAAAAAAAGAAAAAAAACTAATTGGATATTCAGATTAAAAAGACAATTCATGTAACCCATCCTACTCAAATTTGCAGAAAGGGAAGCTTTTAGAGTGGATTCCGGACCACCCTACTCAAGTTTGCAGAAAGGGAAGCTTTTAGAGTGGATTTTGGGAAGCAAAAATTGGACGAGCAGAGTACAAAATCAAGATTGTAAAGAATGTAATCAATGATAGTTTCATGGATTGCACCAAACACTTCTGAGAAAATAGTGTGGGACCAAGCTAAAAACATGTTTCCCAATACAAAGGGGAGATTGCTAAAAATATAAAGCCTCGGCTGAAGAATTTTCTGCAACTAAATACCATTGAAAGGTGTGGGATATTCTCAACCAAATTTAAAAGATGTTTCACATAGATTAGTCGAGATTGGAAGCAATAAAATATAGTTCAACAGAGTTGAACCAATAACAACAGAGGAATCAAACACTAAGATGACAAAACCAAGAGAAAATTGTTAAATTAAATTAAAAAGTATCAAGGACAAGTGTTTCTCATCACTTAGGCTCCTGGGGGTGAAAAAGTGTCCAATGTGGTCCCTAGTGCATTAATTTCATGAGATGTGAAATTAAAAGTGACTTTATGATAAGTTAATGAAGTGGGTGACTAAAGGGTCTCTTAATCACCACCGTTGATCTTATCTATTCTCTATCGTTAGATTAGATGACTCTTCAACTTCCCTCATTGAGTCAAATTAGGGAAAGAGGCGCCTCATTCTTTTGGTATTCTTCATGAGACCTAGAGAGCACAAGAGAGAGAGAGTCGAGTTGAGGAGAAGAAGTCCATTTGCAGAATAGAGCATGCATCCCAAGGTTTTTTCTGGCATGCAAATCGAGGAGGGAAAGTACAATAGAGTACTGAGGCCATATTGTATGGATTCTGGGTAGACCATACAACTGATACTTGGCACAGAAATCGAGGAAGTGGACTGTATGATTTTATGAGTGAGTGACACGAAAATCGAGGCAAATTACAGTCATAAATTTCTGGAAAATTATTTCAGCAAGCAAGAACATTTTTCGATGCAGACTATACAACATTTAATGTTGTGACAACCGTACTATGTACAGATTTATGGGTGCATAAATCGAGGAGTTGATTGGCACAGTTTCCTAGGCTGTGTGTGGGCACAGAAAATGAGATAAGTCTAAGATTTATTTGTTGAAGATGATTGTTGTAAGAAAAATTCTTCATGAGCTCTGAATAATAAAATCCCCCCCTCTCTCACTGGTTTTCCCCTTGCAGGTTTTTCCAGGGTCTTGATTTTTGGACCAAAAATCTGTGTTCATTTTCTAGGTGTGTTTTATTTATGAGTTATTTGTTGTAGCAGACTTCATGTGTTTCGGTTCATGAGTTATATATTTTCTGCTAACTAATTTGCAGCTGAAAATTGCAATGTGGGTTGGGAATTAAACTATGTTGTCTCATTGAGACATGAAACCGGGTTGGGGTCTGAAATTTCTACATGGTATCAGAGCTGGAAAGTGTGAAGGGCGTAAATATATCAGCCACACAGAACAAGGATTTTGCTAAGAAGAGGAGGTACTTCACCAAGCATTAAGTTGTGGGCTTGTGTTTCAATTGAGAGGGTCAATGGCCATCAGTTTGAGGGTTGAGGACAGATTGGATGGAGCTGCTAATTTCAGCTCATGGAAGGAGAGGATTGTGTTTCTTCTGCAGGAGTGTGAGTTGTGGGATATTGTGGAGAACTCACAAATGAATCCTTTGATGGTGCTTACGGATGCTACTCTTTTGACCGCCTACACCAAAAATAACATTAAGGCCAAAAGACTTATCCTTGATGCCATTAACGACCATGTGATTCCACATGTGACTAGGAAGTCCAATGCCTATGAGATGTGGGAATCCTTAACCAAGCTTTAGCAGAGTTCCAATGAAAATCGGAAAATGGTATTGAGGGAGAAACTAAAGATCATTAAAATGACCAAGACTAAAAGTGTTGCCACCTATTTTACCAAGCTCACTCAGATGAGGGATGAACTTGGTGCTGTTGGGGAGGCTGTTGCTGACAGTGAACTAGTGAGGATTTCTTTGAATGGGGTAACCAAACAATGGGCTATCTTTGTTGAGGGCATTGTGGCAAGGGAAAATATTCCCAAGTGGGACTGTCTTTGGGATGACTTCATTCAGGAGGAAACTTGAAGAGGCTATGTGCATGGGAGTTCATCTACAGGTAATGAAGAGGAGAACGTAGCACTTGCAACTAAAGGAAAGAACAAGTCCAAGAAAGGTTCCAAGGGAGGGAACAAGCAGAAAGGTAAGGGAAGAAAGACATGAGCAAAGTCAAGAGCTTCACTTGTCACAAGTTTGGGCACTATGCTGGACAGTGTCCTGAAAAGAAGAAGAAGCAAGTTGTAGCTTCAGTAGATGTGGAGGAGTTTACCCACAGGTTCGAGAAGGAGTATTCATTGTTGGTGTGTCCTCAGGTTACCAATTCATAGGGTACCATTTCTCAGTCTAATGGTTCTCAGACGACCTTAGGATCATCTTTAGGTACACAGTCTTCAAGTGGTGGGATTGATGAGGAGTCCCCTCGACATGGTGCTACTTCAGAGAAGAAGAAGCCCAAGTGGATTCAAGACACTTTGAAGGAAGGACAAGGATCTGTGGGGAATCCTAGGTAGACTGTGAGGGAGAGTAAACCTCATGAGAGGTTTTTCAACTATCTTGCGATGGTGAGCAACATCAAAGAGTCTGAGCCTTTCACTTTTGAGGAGGCAGCAAGTCAATGGGTCTGGAAGGATGCCATGGTGGAAGAGTACAATTCCATCATGAAGAATGATGTTTGGGAGGTGGTTCTGAGACCTGAGGGGAAGTTAGTGGTGACTTCCAGGTGGCTCTACATAATCAAGTATGATGTTGATGGAAGCATTGAGAAGTACAAATCTCGATTTGTATCTCAGGGATTCTCACAGGTAGAGGGAGTAGACTATGATGATACCTTCACTCTGGTTTCCAGATATACCTCGATCAGGGCAGTGATCTCCATTGTAGTAGAGATGGGTTGGAAGATCCATCAGATGGACGTGAAGACCACATTTATGAATAGTCTCATATAGAAGGAGGTGTATGTATAGAAGCCACAGGGCTTTGAGGTGTGTGGGAGAGATTCTCATGTGTGCATACTGAAGAAGGCTTTGTATGCGTTGAAGCAAGCTCCTAGAGCTTGGTATTTGAGGATAGATACATACTTGCAGCAAATGGGTTTCGAGAAGAGTGAGGCGGATCCCAACCTTTATTACATTGTGGTTGGGGAGGATCCTCTCATTCTTGTGCAATATGTGGATGATCTCTTCATTACACGGGCTGACAGACTCATAGTTGGTTGCAAGGAGAGCCTTTCTTCAGAGTTCAAGACGAAAGACATTGCACTGATGCACTAATTCTTGGGATTGGAGGTTTGGTAGGAGACTGGACACATATTTCTGGGACAGGGAATATATGTTGTTAACATTCTGAGGAGATTCTGGATGGAGGATTGTAGGCCCATGTCCACACCCATGATAACCAACTGGAAGAAGCTTCATTCTTCTGAGTCAAAGTTGGTTGATCCTATGTTGTATTGTCAGTTGATTGGTTTGGTGATGTATCTGGTCAACACCAGACCAGATCTTTGTTTTGTTTTCAACTCTCTTAGTTTATGGTGGAGCCTCGGAGAGTGCATTGGATGGCAGCAAAACATGTGCTCAGGTACCTTAAGGGTATGTTGGATTATGGCCTCAACTATGAGAGAGGGAATGGAGTCAGATTGATTGGCTACACAGATTCAGATTGGGTAAGATGTGTCAGTGACAAGAAGAGTACCTCAGGTTGTTGCTTTGGATTGGGCTCGACAATGGCTTTTTGGTTTAGTCGAAAGCAAAAGTCAGTGGCTTTGAGTTCTGGAGAGGCTAAGTATATGGCAGCCAGTCAGACCAGTTGTGAGTCCATATGGCTTCGCATGTTGTTGGTTGGGATATTTGGGGTGCAGAGGAGGCCCACAGTGATTTACTGTGACAATCATAGTTGCATCAAACTCTATGAGAATCCAGTTTTCCATGATAGGTCTAAACATATCGATATTAGATATCACTTCATTCGGGATTATGTTCAGAGAGGAGCAGTTGAGCTACAGTTTATATCCACAGATGAGCAGGTGGCGAACATCCTCACTAAATATTTGGGGAGAGGCAAGTTTGTACCTTTCAAAGATAAGCTTAGGGTGGTAAGGAACACTTTCCTTGGTAAGAGGGAGTGTTAAATTAAATTAAAAAGTACCAAGGACAAGTGTTTCTCATCACCTAAGCGCCTAGGGGTGAGAAAGTTTCCAATGTGGTCCCTAGTGCATTAATTTCATGAGATGTGAAATCAAAAGTGACTTTATGATAAGTTAGTGAAGTGGGTGACTAAAGGGCCTCTTAATCACCACTAAGTGGGTGATCTAATATATTCTCCACCGTTAGATTAGATGACTCTTCAACTTCCCTCGTTGAGTTGAATTAGGGAAGGAGGCACCCCATTCTTTTGGCATTCTTCATGAGACTTGGAGAGCACAAGAGAGAGAGAGAGAGTCGAGTTGAGGAAAAGAAGTCCATTTGTAGACTAGAGAATGCATCCCAAGGTTGTTTCTGGCACGCAAGTTGAGGGAAAGTACAATAGAGTACTTAGGTCGTATTGTACAGATTTTGGGAAAATCGTACAACTGATACTTGGCACAAAAATCTAGGAAGTGGAATGTACGATTTTTTGAGTGAGACTGGCATGAAAATCGAGGTAGATTACATTCATAAATTTCTGGAAAATTATTTCAACAAGCAGGCACATTTTTTTAGGAAGACCGTACAACATTTAATGTTGTGATAGCCGTACTGTATATGTATTTCTAGGCACATAAATCGAGGAGTTGATTGGCACTATTTCCTAGGCTATGTGTGGGCACAGAAAATGAGTCTGAGTTTTATTTTGCTGAAGATGACTGTTGTAAGAAAATTTCTTCTTGAGCTCTGAATAATAAATGTCTCCCCTCTCTCACTGGTTTTCCCCTTGCGGGTTTTTCTAGGGTCTTGATTTTTGGACCAAAAATATTTGCGTTCATTTTTTGGGTGTGTTTTATTTCTAAGTTATTTTTTGTAGTAGACTTCATGTGTTTCAGTTCATGAGTTATATATTTTCTGCTAATTAATTTGCAGTTGAGAATTGCAACGTGGGTTGGTGAATTAAACTATGTTGTCTTGTTGAGACTTGAAACCGGGTTGGGGTTTGAAATTTCTACAAAAAATTGGTAGAGTTTCACACTATGTTGCACAGGGACCCATCTCGCCCCCCTAAAAAAAACATACATGCCATTCCAATGTTTTAGGAACATGGGGACCCATAGGAAACATCCCCAATCTGCCAGGGACTTCATCAAGGACTCAGGGACTTGTTGGCCATACCCAAGACATTTTAGGTAACTTTCATGGGTGTTCAGGACAGATTTTGGGGACATTCTAGGCAGATTTCAGGGATGTTCCTGGTAGAATTCCAGGATGTTGCGGGCATGTATATTTGGTTTTGACAATGGACATTGATGATTAGACAATATGATCATTTATCCCATCCATTTTTTTCATATTATACCGAATCTAAGTTTGATATGTACAAGTTATAGCTCAAAACATGGGTTTTGTAAGATAGGTTTTGATTTGGGTTCTTGTTGATTTAACTATTGTCTTTTCAGCGGCATCATTACAACGAGCAAAGCCTCCATCTCAACAAACAAGAAATGCAATATCTCAAAGGTTTGATCTTTGTGGTTATTTCTCTTTTTCTTCTCATTTTTGGGGTCATCTTATCTTTTACATATTGTACATGGGTGCCCAAGAGTTATTCAAGTCCAGTTCTTCCACTATCCCAACCTCAATCATTGTGGAAACAATCAGATAGTAGTGACTTGGATTGGGTACTAAAGGTTTGAAAAAATTCATCTTCAATCACCTTCTTTATCTAAATTTTGAATCTAATATATTTACATAATGCAAGCATGTATATCCCAAAGTTTTTTGTAGTGGTTTTCAACACAGATGTAAAAATCCACAAAACCTATTGAGAAGGGAATGTCTTTTAACATAAATACCATAAACAAGAAATATGAGAAAGAAACTTTGTTACATAGACACATTTGTCTCATAGACCCTTCATGGACCTTATTGCAAATTGAAAATAGTTACACTTAAGTGTCCTAAAGTTAAACTGTATTTTGCTCATGTCTAGGTGCCAATGATGGAATGTCCCTTAACCATATTGTTAATTGCCCAAGATTTTTCAAAACTAGTTAGTGCAAGGGTTGTGCATAATACTGTACAGTATAGAGTATTATGCTTACAAGAAGCTACAAATATTTATGGTGAATTCTAACTTTTCAAATATTTTTTAATATATATATATATATGTGTGTGTGTGTGTGTGTGTGTCATCCCCTCAAAATTGTGGGGGTGTGCTCTAGTTGTCTTGGGGATGCCTCTCCGTTATTCCCCCATCCTAAAAACCAGTGCAACATAGGTTTTGCATCATACTAATAGCACATGTAGAAGTACCCAAGCAAAAGAGCAATTAAATTTGACATCCTAAGGGTGCCATTTTTTTTAATTAGAGATGCAAGGAGGGGTCCAAAAAGATCAAAACTATTACTACAAGGAACTCTACATTTTTATCCCCTTTTTTTGTTTTTTTCT
>ML776636.1:1738106-1755245 GCA_009831015.1 Picea engelmannii
AAGACAAAGTGTAACCCTCAAAGGTCATCCTAATGGCCGGACTAGGGGAATGGGATAGATGTGCGGGAGATAAGATGTAAAATGATAAAATGGTGGGAGCGGACGATGGCTCTGCAAATCCCCCTTGGTGGCTAACCAAAACCATGAACATCAGCTTGCTAAGTCACCCCATCAATCACCCCAACAATGGTCAAATGGATTAGTGTAAGATCCAAGCAGTCATCAGAAATGAAAGGAACCTAATGCATATATAAGAGGGTTATAACGATCAAATATGACACATACCATGATACCTTGGACCAATTACCTCATGGAGCAAGAGTCCTCTCTGATGCAAGTCCAAGCCGATGGTGATGGAAGTTGTTGTTGCTTAACAGGACAAGTCTGGCGAAGACGAAGAAGGATGGGCCCTCCAGGGCCATGCTCAAGTCAATCCTGCTCTCGTTACTTCATGTCTAGGACCTGTGGGCCTCGAGACATGATCTCCTAGTTATCCCTAGATATCGGGGATAACAGGGACTAAGCATCCATAGAGAGGGCAAGGAATTAGGGGCTGGAAGGTGGGAAAAGGGGCTAAGTGCTTAGCCTAGGGGGCTTAAGCCTGGGAATAATATTTTATTATTATTCCAAAAGAATATGTGCATTTTATGTTTTATCCTAAGTTCCTGGCAAAGGGAGGACGTGCAAGGGTGATGTGTGCTGGTGGAACGCATGCAGTTCCATGGGTGACAAGTGTCAACCCTGGCACATGCGAATAAAAACGGCCAGGATGAGCCGTGAGAGGGGTTCTTCCTCCATTTTCCCCCGACTACTTGAGCATGTACGGAACAGGGAACGGTACGACTGACCCGACCTCTGAAAGAAAACCTGTGTGATTCCGAGGAAACTTGGGTTGACTTCGGGAAGCCTGTGTTTGTTCTGAGTACATCCTCTGTTTGAACAGTTAGCACCTGTGTTGACCCCTGCGTGTATCGTTTGTCACGCGTCCCTGAGAACCTGGGCGTGAGTCTATCCTGTGTTGTCGGATTGAGAAATAAGAAGTGACCTGCCATTGTTGAACCAGTTAGAAAGCCCGTGTCCGTTTTCCCCGATTGGTTGTGTGGCCACACAGTGCTGGACTGCGTGGGGGTCTTGTTGGCCAGTTGTACAACGCTCTCTCTAGGTGAGAGAGGTGATTGAGGTTGGAAGAACAGGTTGTTGGCCTGTGAGCGATTCTCTCCAGGTGAGAGAGTGCGCGGAGGAAGGAGAGGACTCCTGGAAGGAACCCTATAGCTTCCACAGAGCCTAGAGACTTCCGGTCCGGTCTGTTGCTGTAACCCAAGGCAAGGGAGGTTAGCAGCCGAAGGACTGTCCAGGAGACAGAGAAGGTGTATACTTCTGGGGTGGAACATGCATGTGGGGAATGAGGGTCTGTGGGCAGTGAGTGTGGGTGGTTCCTGGGAAAGAATCCCTTCCTTGTGGTTGTGTGTTGTTTTCTTTGTAACCTCAGCCTAGCGTAGGATTCCTTGCCTTGGGGTGGAGCTTAGTCCCAGCTCGGGGGTGACCCACTACTGAGCTGATGAGCAGTGCGGTCTAAGGTTGGGAGGTTCGTGGAAGGCCTGCACTTGGTTGGTGGAACTGCCACTGTTTCAAAGATAAGTACCAGATGATGCCTTAATTATGTTTTGTATCTCTGTGTATTGTAATTATCATGTATTCTGCTGTGCATTTGGATTAATGTTGTTGCCATGGATTATTTATGTTAGTAATAATTCTCATGCTTACTCCAAGCTTAAATGTGTTTATTTCCTTAAATGCATATGAATTATATAATGCCTGTATGAGTTATGTACAAAGGGGTGTTATAGTCTTCTTTTAAGAGCGATTAAGCCTTGGTAGCAGAAAAGGTGCGCTACAGTTTGGTATCAGAGCCAAGGTTTCGACACTGAGCCTAGATGGGCCAGTGGAACGGTCTTTGGACCGAGAGTGCGAGGGAAATTGGGTCTGGAAGGCCAATTTCGAACCCTGGTTTGCGCCAAAGTGTCAAGGAGTTACTTGACGAGTTTTTAAGCTCAAGAGGTTTAGCGGCGTGTGAAATCGCAGCTGATGTGGTCTATGGCCATGGGGAGATAGGTCTCCACACCAATAGCGTCAGAACCTTAGGATCGGTTCGGGAGGGAAGGTGAACCCTCATGACCGTCGGATCTGGAAAATGTGCGCAGGGATTAAAACCCCTTTTGAATTGCACAGGAGTGTGGGAATCGCGATACGTGAACTCCCGAAAACCCGAGAAGATCTACACCGTAGATCGTAGGAAGGTATTTGACCGTCCGATTCGACGGAGTAGTAAACAGTGATTTTGGGATTTCGGCAGATGGAGGTTCGAGATGTGGGGTGCACGAACTCCCGATGCCCGAAACCCCGAAATGACAAAAAGATCTACACCGTAGATGGTGGGGAGAAGAACTTGACCGTTGGATCAAGTAGTTTAGTAGACAGTGATTTCGGGATTTCGGCAGATGGAGGTTTGAGATGTGGGGTGCACGAACTCCCGATTCCCGAAACCCCGAAACGTCGAAAAGATCTACGCCATAGATCTGAGGAAGGATTCTAACCGTTGGATTTTTCTTGGAATGGACGTGGGCGCATGAATGCGTACCACGTGCCAGTGAGTCGAGAAGACAGGTGAGAGTGGTGGGACCTAAATACGTCACCGAAGGTGACGTGGACCCTCCTGAATGTACCACGTGCCACTGTGGTGAAGGGCGATAGCTGTGCTGTGGGCCCGAAGAATAAAGTAATTCGCGATTTCAGAATTCACAAAGGAGGAGCACAAAGGCTCAACACTCCAACTCGCGAAGTCGCGAGTTGGTGAAGAAGTGCTAGCACTTATCCCTAGCCTACGGTCATGCATAGCAGACGCTAGCGAGGAGGGAGCCATACCCGTATCACATCTCGGGTATCAGTGTTTGGAGGAAATGAGTCGAGGGTCTTCGACTCACGAACTCGTGAGATTGCGAGTTGCGAAAGGGTGACTTTGGTTACGAAGATTAACTGTTGGATCTTCGTGGACCGAGATTCTGAAGTTCCGAAGTCCCGAAATTTGCAGAGCCAGACAGAGCTCAGAAAAATTTGTGAAGTCGAAACGTCTTTTGTTCTTGTTCGTATTGGCTTATAAATGTTGTGGATTGTTCGTGAAGTTTTAATGGCCTGACAAACTTCGAATTGAATTGCACAGTGCGTGTGCAGAGTTCAACGAGGGTCAAAACTCTAGTTAACCAACGCTGAGTATGGAGTGGGAAAAGGTGCAGATTGCCCCCGAAACAGAGGACGAACGAGAAGGAAAGGATGTCAATGTGGAAGTGGAAGGATCGAACTCCAATGGGCACGGAAAAGAGAAGGATAAGGAAGGACACATGATGAAACTCATTGAAAAATTGCCGAAAGATGCCCAGGCTCGCCGAGCTGATAGCCGAAAGCTCATGAAAATCAGGGATCGGCAGGGTGAATTCAACTTAAAAATATTGAAGAACCTAGAAAGAATAGAAAAGAAATTGGAAAAAGAGAGTGACACAAGCAGATCAAGAAGTGTCAAAACCCTGAGAGGAGAAGAAGATCGAGGAGTGGTAGCAGACATTACTGTCTCTCCCCGAAGCATTCTGGCAAGGAGACACACAGTAGTTCAAGCCAGTCCCCTACGAGAAAACATCGAAAATATGGAAGGGATGAATTGAAAGGGGAAATCAACAAGATTAAACCGCCTACATTTGATGGTGAACATAAGAAGGAAGAAGATGCCGAAACATGGTTGCTGGGTATGAAGAAATATTTCCAACTGAAGAATTATTCTGCCCATGCAGAAGGAAGAATTGCAATGTATCAACTGAAAGGAAAATCATCCATGTGGTGGGATCAGTTTGTGCAGGTGCAGCACATCAGAGAGAAAGAGGTCACGTGGAAGGAGTTTAAGAGGTATTTCGAGAAGAAATACCTGACCAAAAGGTACTATGACAGAAAGATGAAGGAGTTCTTCGAACTCAAGTTGGGCAGCATGACCATGGATGAGTATGAACGAAGTTTTCTAGAACTTCTGAAGTATGTTCCGTTCATCAAAGACGAGGCTGTCAAAATTCAGAGGTACCTAAGTGGACTGCCACCTTCCATTGGTGACAAGATTCAATATGACGATCCTAAGACTATGGAAGAAACCATAAGAAGGGCAAAATGCTTATACGAACAACAAAGAGAAAAGCCTACCTTTCGGAAGGCTTGGGATGACCAGAAGAGGTTTAAGAAAGAACAGAGGCAGAAGGGAAACATACCTCCCTTTTTCAAGAACAGCCCTTGGGGACAGTCATCTTTTAGAGAGCCCAGGAAAGTTGAAGGGAGTGAATTCCAAGGCCTCCACCTATGGAGTATTGGGGTTGTAAAGGGAATCATAGGTACAGAGACTGCCCCCACAGAAAAGATAAAGCGAGAACTGTACATACTATTCAGCAAGCTGAAACAGTGGAAGATATGGGCAACAGAATGTCGAGGATCTACGCAGCCCTGGACAACAAACAAGCAGAATTTCAATCACACATGATTGAAGTGGAAGGTACGATCAACAACCGACCACTTGTTATTTTAATTGATTCAGGGGCTAGCCATAGTTATATAGATCCTAGAGTGGTGGACAGTTTGCATCTAACGAGAAGCAAACATGAGAAGTCTTGGTTAGTGCAGTTGGCCACAAGGACCAAGAGGAAGGTCACTGAATTGGTTAAGTCTTGTTCAGTGGGCATGAAAGGTATGAGCACAAAGGCTGAATTGAACATTCTGCCTTTAGGTTCATACGATTGCTTAATTGTGATGGACTGGTTGGACCAGCACCATGCCCTTCTGGACTGCCGTAACAAGAGGTTCACATGCCTGAACGAAGAGGGAAATCAGATAACAGTCCAAGGAATTCCCAGAGCCGTGGCTGTTAGGGAAATCTCAGCCATGCAGCTGAAGAAATGTTACCCGAAAGGCTGTCAATTATTTGCATCTCGGGTGGAAGAAGCATCCCGAGATGTAGTCTCGAATCTGGAAGACCACGAGGTACTCAAAGAGTTCAAGGACGTATTTCAGGAGGTACTTGGACTACCTCCGAAGAGGGACATCAATTTTTCTATAAATTTGATGCCTGGAGCAGCTCCAGTTTCAAAGGCTCCTTATAGAATGAGTACACCAGAGTTGAAAGAGTTGCAACTGCAGCTCGAAGAGCTACTAAAGAAGGGATACATTCGCCCCAGCGTGTCACTGTGGGGTGCCCCGGTCTTATTCGTGAAGAAGAAAAATGGGACGCTGAGACTATGCATTGATTTTCGGCAGTTGAATAAGGTCACTATCAAGAACAAGTATCCTCTGCCAAGGATCGATGATCTTTTTGATCAGTTGAAGGATGCGAAAATATTTTCAAAAATAGATCTCCGATCAGGATATCACCAAATGAGAATAAATTATGAGGACATCAACAAGATCGCCTTTAGAACAAGGTACGATCATTATGAGTTCATAGTGGTGCCGTTTGGGCTGTCCAACGCACCTGCTGTTCTCATGTGCTTAATGAATGGAGTGTTCATAGATTATTTGGACAAGTTTGTCATAGTCTTCCTGGACGATATCTTGGTGTATTCCAAGATAGAGGAAGAACATGAGCAACACATGAGAATGGTGTTGCAGGTGCAAAGAGAACACCAGCTGTACGCAAAACTGAGCAAGTGCTCATTTTATCAAAGGCAGATCCATTACTTGGGACACATTATATCTGAAGAAGGGATCGTTGTGGATCCTGAAAAGGTAGAGGCCATTCGAGAATGGCCAGCACCAAGGAATGTGGCAGAAGTTAGATCTTTTATGGGTCTGGTAGGCTACTATAGAAGGTTTATAGCTGGATTCTCAAAGATAGCTCATTTTATCACTTCCTTGCAAAGGAAGGAGAAGAAGTTTCAGTGGACTGAAGAATGTGAGAGCAGCTTCCAGCGATTGAAGCAACTGCTAACCAGTGCTCCAATCCTGAAGATTGCAGATCCAAATAAGGATTACGTAGTGTGCACAGATGCGTGTAAGAAAGGGTTGGGAGGAGTTCTCAGCCAAGAGGGATTTGTAGTTTGTTATGAGTCCCGAAAGTTGAAGGAGCATGAGAGGAGTTATGCCACTCACGATTTAGAGATGGCAGCAATCGTCCACGCCTTGAGGAAATGGAGACACTACCTCATGGGCAAGAGATTCGAGTTGAGAACAGACCATAACGGTCTGAAGTATTTATTTGATCAACCGACGTTAAATGCCAGGCAAATCAGATGGCTGGAGTTTCTGTGCAAATATGACTTTGTTATCAAGCATATCAAAGGGAAATAAAATAAGGTGGCTGATGCACTCAGCAGAAAAGTGCACGAACTACATGCTACAACCATTAGCATATACAGGACTGAGATGAAAGACAGAATTTCGGAAGCTGCAAATACTGATTTGTAGTACAGAGGTCTTGTAGCAAAGCTACAGCAGCGTGAGAGACCACAGACCATGGAAAGTTACACCTTGGGAACTGATGGCTTACTTTTGTATAAAAACAGAGTGTATGTACCCAATGTCCGAGAATTGAAGCTGTCAAATCTAAAATAAATGCATAACGTGGCTTATGCTGGACATCCTGGATATCAGAAGACTGTGGCAGCAGTCAAAAGCCATTACTTTTGGCCGGGTCTAAAGAAGGAAATCGCTAAATACATCGCCAGATGTATGGAGTGCCAGAAGGTTAAGGCTGAGCATAGGCACCCAACAAGGTTGCTGCAGCCTTTACCCATTCCTGAATGGAAATGGGACGTGGTAACAATGGATTTTATCACCAAACTGCCTAGAACAAGCAAGCAACATGATTCAATCATGGTGGTGGTGGACAAGCTTACTAAAGCTGCCCATTTCATTCCATTGAAAACCACTCACAGGGTAGCAGATGTTGCTGATATCTTCTTAAAAGAAGTGGCACGCTTGCATGGAATTCCTAAGACAATTGTGTCTGATAGGGACCTGAAATTCACCTCGAATTTCGGGAAAGCACTGTTTAAGGGATTCAGAACGAATCTAAATTTTAGTACAGCGTATCATCCCGAGTCTGATGGACAGATAGAGAAAGTGAACAGAGTAATAGAAGACATGCTGAGAATGTATGTGATGGATACACCATCAAGGTGGGAAGACTACCTGCATTTGGTAGAATTCGCCTACAATAATGGGTATCATGCATCATTGAAGATGAGCCCATTCGAAGCACTTTATGGAAGAAAGTGCAACACTCCAGTGAGATGGGGTAAGCCAGCTGACAGAGCAATAGTTGGGCCTGAGCTACTCAAAGAGATGGAAGACCAAATGATAAGAATTAAACAGAATCTAAAAACTACCCTGGACAGGCAGAAAAGTTACGCTGATAGTAACAGAACCCACAGAGAATTCAAAGTGGGTGACCATGTTTTCCTGAAAGTGAAAACTAACACGAGTTCCCTGAGGTTGGGAAGTTGCACCAAATTGACAGCCAGATTTTGTGGGCCATTTGAGATCCTGGAAAGGATTGGGCCAGTTGCATACATGCTTGCATTACCTACATCTATGACTGTACATAATGTGTTTCATGTTTCACTGCTTAAGAAATATGTACCTGATGCTAATCATGTTATCGATTGGAATGTGATTCAGGTGGAACCAGAAGGTGTCCTGCAAGTGCATCCTATGCGCATATTGGACAGGAAAAGCAAACAGCTCCGGAATCGAGCCATAGAGCTTGTAAAGGTCCAGTGGACCTGGTACGGTCCTGAGGATGCAACATGGGAGCATGAAGAGGTTATGCGGGCAGAGTACCCGCATTTTTTTGAAAATTTTGAAAGGCTTGCAGAGACAGTGTAAGTTGCACTGAGGACAGTGTAAAAATAAGGGGAGGGGGATTGTAGTGTCCCCAAGGCCGAGCCCCGTTGTAAACCATGTTCTGAAAGGAATTGTAATTATGTTTTATAGGCTGGTGAGCCAAGTTTTTATAAGCTGGTGGCTTATGTGTTTGTTAGGCCAGGGAGCCTAAGTGTTGAAGGCCAGGAGCCTGCTGCTGTATATGTAATCATGCGGAACAATTAATAAAAACTTCTAAACACCACCAGGTGCAGACCGACCACGATGAATGAGTGAAGGGGGACTAAGCATCCATAGAGAGGGCAAGGAATTAGGGGCTGGAAGGTGGGAAAAGGGGCTAAGTGCTTAGCCTAGGGGGCTTAAGCCTAGGAATAATATTTTATTATTATTCCAAAAGAATATGTGCATTTTATGTTTTATCCTAAGTTCCTGGCAAAGGGAGGACGTGCAAGGGTGATGCGTGCTGGTGGAACGCATGCAGTTCCATGGGTGACAAGTGTCAACCCTGGCGCATGCGAATAAAAACGGCCAGGATGAGCTGTGAGAGGGGTTCTTCCTCCATTTTCCCCCGACTACCTGAGCGTGTATGGAACGTGGAACGGTACAACTGACCCGACCTCTGAAAGAAAACCTGTGTAATTCCGAGGAAACCTGGGTTGACTTCGGGAAGCCTGTGTTTGTTCTGAGTACATCCTCTGTCTGAACAGTTCGAACCTGTGTTGACCCCTGCGTGGATCGTTTGTCATGCGTCCCCGAGAACCCGAGCGTGAGTCTATCCCGTGTTGTTGGATTGAGAAATAAGAAGTGACCTGCCATTGTTGAACCAGTTAGAAAGCCCGTGTCCGTTTTCCCCGATTGGTTGTGTGGCCACGCAGTGCTGGACTACGTGGGGGTCTTGTTGGCCAGTTGTACAATGCTCTCTCCAGGAGAGAGGTGATTGAGGTTGGAAGAACAGGTTGTTGGCATGTGAGCAATTCTCTCTAGGTGAGAGAGTGCGCGGAGGAAGGAGAGGACTCCTGGAAGGAACCCTGTAGCTGCCATAGAGCCTAGAGACTTCCGGTCCGGTCTGTTGCTGTAACCCAAGGCAAGGGAGGTTAGCAGCCGAAGGACTGTCCAGGTGACAGAGAAGGTGTATACTCCTGGGGTGGAACAGGCATGTGGGGAATGAGGGTCTGTGGGTAGTGAGTGTGGGTGGTTCCTGGGAGAGAATCCCTTCCTTGTGGCTGTGTGCTGTTTTCCCTGTAACCTCAGCCTAGCCTAGGATTCCTTGCCTTGGGGTGGAGCTTATTCCCAACTCGGGGGTGACCCACTGCTAAGCTGATGAGCAGTGCGGTCTAAGGCTGGGAGGTTCATGGAAGACCTGCACTTGGTTGGTGGAACTGCCATTGTTTCAAAGATAAGTACCAGATGATACCTTAATTATGTTTTGTATCTCTGTGTATTGTAATTATCATGTATTCTTCTGTGCATTTGGATTAATGTTGTTGCCATGGATTATTTATGTTAGTAATAATTCTCATGCTTACTCCGAGCTTAAATGTATTTATTTCCTTAAATGCATATGAATTATATAATGCCTGTATGAGTTATGTACAAAGGGGTGTTATAGTCTTCTTTTAAGAGTGATTAAGCCTTGGTAGCAGAAAAGGTGCGCTACAGATAGAGCTCTGTTAATGGGGTTTTCTTGCTACACAACTTCGTTGGAATGTTACCAGTCAACTGGTTTTGACCTATATCCAATACTTGAAGATTGGTGTAGTTAGACAAGGAAGATGGAATTTGTCCTGAGAGATGGTTTGCACCGAGATCTATAAGTCTCACGTTGCTTAGCATGCTCAATTCGGAAGGAACACTCCCGTGAAGGTTGTTGCTCTCCAAATATATGGTGGCCAAAGAGGATATATTTCCCAAGCAGGCTGGGATTGTACCCGTCAAATTGTTTCTTGCTAAGCCAATGAATTGTAAGTTGGAAAGAATGCATAAATCTTCGGGAATGTTTCCTGTGAGATTGTTAGCGAACATAGATAAGAATCTTAAACTACGGAAACCACCAAGAGTGGGCGGAATAGAATCTTGCAAAGGAATCATAACCATGTTTTTCCATGCTATTTGTTTGGAAACTGTCCGCACATTGATACTGTGGACTAGAATTATAGTGATCATTTCCAAGTGGTGGCGGAAGAGGAGCCTTATCAGGCATCTTGCCTCTGCGGCGACTGCAGTACATCAACACATCAACTATATGTACCTAATGTTTCTCAACCACAACGAATAAAAAAGCCTTTCTCTTCCTTATGATCAACACAGTTTGTTTTCCTTGGAAAACCTTTTTAACATATAAATAGAGGAATATTCATAGTAGAGCTACAATTTCCTGTAAAAATTACTTCCATCACAATTTGTGAAACTTGGTGAACGTAATTAAATTTCTCAATGAAATGCAATTATTTTGGAAAAATGCAAGATGGACAACTAGTAAAAGTTAACAATCGTTGGGAATAGATTCCTTAATAACGCAGAAAATGGTCAGTGCCAATAGTACAGATTTGTAAAGATTAAGGAAAATAAGATAATAAAATGTTTCCTCATATATATTTGTAATAGTTACTGCAAAAATAGAAAAAAACACCTATTTTGATATTCAGATTAAAAAAGACAACTCATGTCACCCACCCTACTCAAGTTTGCAGAGAGGGAAGCTTTTAGAGTGGATTCCGTCCAACTGGAAGAAAAAAATGGACTAGAAGAGTACACAATCAAGATTGTAAAGAATGTGATCAAAATGATAGTTTCATGGATTGCTCCAAACACTTTTGAGAAAACTAGTTTAGAAATACTGATGTTTATATAAAGTAAACATGGAAAAAATAAAGGTCTTGTATGTTTAGCAAAAAGACAGATGTCTATTATAACAACCAAGCTAAAAACATGTGGGCACCGTACCATTGGATCATATTGAACTGACTAAAAATTCACATGATATCAGCTGGAAAAATATCCATGCCCTAGAAAACAATGGATGGGTTGGTAGCTGGTAATTCCTAATTGTACTGGAAATAAAATGAAAAAACAAGAGGTTTGCACTCACCTGTACTTGAATATCAAAAGGTTTGTAATCTACATACATGGTACGAGAAATGTGGAAAAAATTTAGACAGTCAAACAAGACGATATAGAGTCTAGAATCTAGACAAATGCAAATGGCAAAGACAAGAACACGTGTTCCAATACAAAAGGGATATTGCTCAGGAAATAAAGCCTAAGATGTAGAATTTTTTACTGCTAAAGACCACTTAAAGGTGTTAGATATTTTCAACCAAATTTAAAAGATGTTTCACAGAGATTAGTCGAGATTGGAAGCAACAAATATAGTTCAGCAGAGTTGAACCAGTAGCAACTGAGGCATCAAAGAGTAAGATGACAAAATCAAGGGAAAATTTGGTAGAGAGTTTCACACTACATTGCATAGGGATCCGTCCCTCCCTTTGGAAAAAACCCATACCTGCCATTTCGGTGTTCCGGGGATTTGGAGACTCATACGAAACATCCCCAATCTGTCAGGGACTTCATCAAGGACTTAGGGATTTGTTGGCCATACCCAAGACATTTTAGGTAGCTTTCAGGCGTGTTCAAGATAGATTTTGGGGAAATTATAGGTAGATTTCAGGGATGTTTTAGGCATGTATCTTTGGTTTTGACAATGGACATTTATAATTAGACAATATGATCATTTATCCCATCCATTTTTTTCATATTGTACTGAATCTAAGTCTGATATGTACAAGTTGTAGCTCAAAACATGGGTTTTGATTTGGGTTCCTGGTGATTTAACTATTGTCTTTTCAGCGACATCATTGCAGCAAGCAAAGCCTCCATCTCAACAAACAAGAAATGCAACATCTCAAAGGTTTGATCCTTGTGGTTATTGTTCTTGTTCTTCTCATTTTTTGGGTCATCTTAGCTTTTACATATTGTACATGGGTGTCCAGGAGTTATTCAAGTCCAGTTCTTCCACTATCTCAACCTCAATCATTGTGGAAACAATCAGATGGTAGTGACTTGGATTGGGTACTAAAGGTTTGAAAAAATTCCTATACAATCACCTTCTTTATTTCAAATATGAATCTAATGTCTTTACAGAATGCAAGCATGTATATCCCAAAGTGTTTTGTAATGGTTTTCAACATCGCTGTAAAAATCTGCAGAACCTATTGAGAAGGGAATGCCTTTCAACATCAATACCATAAACAATAAATATGAGAAAGTGTAAGGGTTGTGCATAATAATATATAGTATAGACTATTATGCTTACAAGCAACTACAAATGCTTATGGTGAATTCTAACCTATTTAATATATATATATATATATTATTGTCATCCCCTGAAAAATTTCGGGGGCATGTTCTAGCTGACCTAAGGATGCATCCCTGTTGTTCCCCCATCCTGAAAATCGGTGCAACATAGGTTTTGCATCATAATGACAACACATGTAGGAGTACCCAAGAATAAGAGCAATTAAATTTGACATCCTAAGAGTGCCAAATTTTTTTTAATTAGAGATCCAAGGAGGGGTCCAAAAAGATCAAAACTATGCCTACAAGGAACTCTACATTTTTATCCCTTTTTTTGGTTTTTTCTTTGTTGAGGGATCACTGCTTATATAAACTCACAATGGTCCTTTGGCTATACGGGTGCATTATGAGGGGTATTTCTATTATATCAAAATCACTCAAAACTTGCACTTGGCCTCATCTGCATCCACTCAAAGGGTTTTGAACCCGGGTCTCCCTGTTAATACAAGTCCAATCACCTTGCTGCTTGTTTCTATACCACACACCTGTAGTTAACATTTTTATCCCTTAAACTTTGATTTTTCATACCTTGAAACACGGGTAGAATGTCAGTCACTTGCCATTCTTTGTACATTGAATGCCAAAGAATATTGAGACTATTAGATATTTAATTACTCACATTGGTACAGAATGCGAAGATGGCTTATGTCACTAGTGACACTGGAAGGAGACAAAAAAAGTTGGTAAACTTTGATAATTGTTACCAAACCGCTCTGAATTGTAAGTTGCAGTCTATAATCTTCTTTGTAGTATGTGGCAATGATTGAGAATACAAGACTATACCTAGAGTGCAAGACAAGAAAAAGGAAAATGAGAGAGGATAGATTTCAGAGAGCACACAGACCAATAGAAGTCTGGGGTAATTGTTGAAAAAATGTTGCTACTGGTCAACCACTGTTTGCAATGTTTTTAGAAGATTGGAGTGATGGACATGTTATAAAAAAAAAGGAATTTTATTGAAGAAAACCATATAACACTTGAACTTTATTTCTCTACACGTATAATAATGAAATTAACGCAAAAAAAATAAGAAACATGGTCTAAATTCCATGACAGAAATGTGCTTCTTGAGCGCCACCTTACTTTCTATATAAATCAAGGGGAAAAAGTTTACAATTCTCATACTAATATATATGGTAGTTCTGAAATCAAGTGCAGATTCACTTAAATGAAAATTTTGAAATAAAATAGATTAACGGCCTAGAGAAGAAAATAAATCTCAAGTTTTAGTGTTTTCATAATCAACTTATTTTCAAAAATAAAATTCTATACACAAACCTTACATAGTTTTTGAAGATTAAAAATATTAAACAAATCCAAGGACCTCAAATAGTTTTTGAAGATTAAAAATATTAAACAAGACCCAGGATACAGCTAAGATTCCATATCATATCATGTTTAATGTTTCATAAGAGTTGACTGACAAAAAGTTCATCTGTTCTTCATGTCCACTTATTGGATTCAACCCTTTAGGATATTGACCAATTCGAGTGAACAACATTTGTAATAAATAAATCAGAACTCCTGATATGGGAAAAAAATTGGTAGAGTCCAAACACATGGAACCACTCTATGCAAGTATGAATCTAAATAGAATTCTTGCTTATATCAACGAGTTACTTGGGCAGTAGTCTAAACATTTTATGAAATGATTTTTTGGCCATATTTTTTGGGACATTTGTTCGAAATTGTTAGATCCGTAGATTTGAGTAATTATTTCTATATAATCCGAATGCCCCCAGAGTTTTTCAGCATGTTGAATCCATTTCTACATTAAAAAATGAATTTTAAATAACAAAAAATAATTATTTCGTGCAAATTTATATCACCAGGTTTTGAAAAAAAACCAACGTCGTTCTTCACTGTCTAACCGAAAACCAACAAGCATCGCAAAGTACATGCTGGAAAGAACAAAAATCAAAGGGAAGAAGGTATATAAACAAGTAGGACTTGTCGCTAATTTTTTTGGGGAGGGATTAATATATGCAGGGATTTCAGAGATTAATGTATATAAGTAGGACTTTTGTATCAAATACCGCACTTCAATAACATTAATAACACTTATGTATCTATGAAAATTTTCCTCTCGAGATCTATTAGTCGACCACAATGATTGGTTTGATCTGAAGCCTAAAGTGGACACCTAGAGAGTGGTTGCATTTCAGGGGATTTTGAGTTTGTTAGCTATCCATTGGAACCCAAGTAATGGAGGAGGGTGAGGATGAGAAGCCAGGAACCCTGGTAATGGAGGAGGGTGAGTATGAGAAGACAGGACGCCAAAGTAAGCAGGTTAGACAAACTTCTCCATAATTTGCATCCAAATGACAAGTAAAGGTTCATGCAAATTTCTGCAAATATATCTCCAGTTTTATCACAAACTGTAGAGAACAACATTATGAGGAAATCGTAAAGGCACTGGAGGATTTGGAAAAAATTGTAAATGCTAGCAAAGAATCCCTGATTAATGAGGTCCTTGTGAATAAGATGGGGATTTTGTGAAACATCCTGGCCAAACTAAGGGCAAAGATGCAAAATCCCAACATCTCTGCGAGCTGTTTTGCTACAATAACGAATATATTGCAGCGAGCTTTGAAGAGAAGTCCCTCAATTCCGAGAATTGTGGTGAACATCAACAAAGCACTGAAAGTATGTTGATGAGCTCAACAATCTGAAGACCAACCTGTATCTGCCCAATGGGCTTGTTTCATCAGCACCCAGGAAGGTGGAGGAGAGAAGAATCTAATAGAGGTCTAGGAGACTTATCGGTAAAGGGAAAAATGGTGTTTCAGTTTTATTATTTCATGTCGAAAGCCACTAGTTTCTGTTTGACTCTATTTGAATGCCAGTCTAGCTATTTTGCAATGAATAGTTGTAGAATTTTGTTTCTTAAGGCTTATATGTATGTTTTTTTTTCAAGAGAGTCCTCTAGTGATTAGTCCAGTGCCATAATCTAGTTGTTTAGTTAGGTTCTAATAGCTTGTTTTGAAAGAAAAAAAACTATTTTAGTTAGGCTCCAAACTCTCTCCTTCTTGGAGTCTTTTTTTTGGAATACTATGTAAATAAGAGTCTTTTTGGTTGTGTGTAAATAATTGAAAGTGTGTGATTATATATTCTAAATTTTAAAAATATAGTCAAAGTTTAAATCTTCAACTCATAATAATAATTGTGTTATTCAATTTTATTTAGTAACTTTCTTAGAAAGTAAGGTGCAAGTGCAATTTCTTATTTCTTATCAATCTATGAAAGTTGGTTGTCTAATGTAAGTTGTGTCATGTATTAATTGATCATGTTCCTTCCTAAGTGTTGGTGTAATAATTGATCATGTTCCTTCCTAAGTGTTGGTGTAAAGGAAGAACATGCTGAATATCCAGAAAAATATAGAAAACACATCTTTCTCAACATGTTATTGCTCTTTATTTAATATAATAACTTAATGAATGGTCGTAGAAACAAAATCGTTGACTTGCTCTTTAATCTTTTAAAACAAATATAGATATCTGGGTATATTTATATGGCCCAAACAACACAAATAAGATACAATATCCATAAAATTTTCCTAAGATACAATATCTCGACAGAAAAATCAATGAGACTCAAACTACATGGAACTAATGACAATGGACTCAACTTACTTTATGGCTTTGTTATACAATCACTACTCCCTTAGTACTACATACTAGAATGTAGAAGAACTTTCACCTTCACCAATGATGTTGCAATTAGTACTTGTACTACCTATCAAATGTGTTATATTTTCTTTGAAATTTGGAATGCCTCCAACTCTAAAAAATGTGTCTCTGATGTTTTGCAGCATACCCACAATGTTGATCATAGTAGGTCGTTCTTCAGGGGTTTCTTTTGTGCAAAGCAAACCCACACTTATAAGGTGACTGAGGCAACTGAATTCCTTATCTTCTTTAGTGATGGCACTAGAACTCCTCAAAAGAGTCTTATCCACCACTTCCCTAACTCGATTTGGAAAACCACTACCCACCCATTTTTGCAAGTTCATTCCTTCCACAAACATGTTGTGGGTGGGTTTCTTTCTTGTGAGCATCTCCAATAACACTACTCCATAGCTATAAACATCACCTTTTGTTGTGATACGTCCACCCAATCCATATTCTGCATTCAAACATCCTCATCAAAAGGTTTCTGATTCAAAATTTTTAATAAAAATATAAAACTCATGACATTCACTAACATGCTATCTATCTCAAATAATACCTGGAGGAATGTAGCCCGTGGATCCCTTGAGTGCATGTGTGGATGTGAGAGATAAATCCTCAGAGTCTGCAAAACATATTGTAGCAATGCCAAAGTCTATTAAGTACGCTGTCATATCTTCACCCAGAAGCACATTGTTTGGTTTCAGATCACAATGGATCACTTGCATGAAACAATGGTGATGGAGATATGTCATGCCCTGTGCAATGTCTATTGCTATATTCAACCTTTGAATCAAAGTCAAACTACTTTCTACTTCATCATCAGGATATAACCACTTCTCTAGGCTTCCATTTGGCATCAATGGAAATATCAAAGCTTTAATTTGGAGGTCTGAATAAGAAGTTATGATTCTAATAAGATTTCGGTGCCTAACTCTACCCAATACTTTGCACTCCCTGTCAAAACTCTTGTGAGCCCCTTCATTTTCCAAATTGAGCAACTTCACTGCAATGATTGTGCCATCATTCAAAACTCCTTTGTACACTTTTCCAAAACTACCCACTCCTAACAAGTTGGCATCACTAAATTCCTCTGTTGCAATGATGAGCTCTCCATAGGAAATTCTTCGGTGCCCCACATTTAAGGATGCCACAACCTCTATAGGAGTATGCCTCTTACAACTTTGTCTCCATAGGAATCCCAAAAACAAACACA
>ML776636.1:1759726-1775328 GCA_009831015.1 Picea engelmannii
CTATCCTCTATTTGAGTTTGAATGGTATCTTTGATTTTTTTATCAATCATTGCCTCTAGCTCTATTTTGAGTTTTACGTCTCTTTCTTCACTCCTTTTTTCTAATGTTTCTAACTCTATTTGGATTTTGGCATCTCTCTCTTTTCTTTTTTTTTCTAATGATTCCATATAATTGTAAAGGATCTCTAGGGTGATTTTGGGGGGCCTCCCCTTGTTAGGGTGAGTTTTTGGAATAGGTGGTGGAGTGCTCATATTGAAAAGAAGAGAAAAAAGATGTAACAATTATTATTAAGGATTGACTTTATCTCTCAAATCAACTTTTACTTCTGAATCATAAAATAAAAAAATAAATTAAATATATTTAAATCTCTTTACCTAAAATTAAAATTGAATCAAAGTAAGAAGTGACTCACCTCATTTCAAATGTCCAAATGCTCAACCCTTTGAAGAAGCCAAAAAATAATTTCTGAAGACGACAGAGAAGTCCAGAGAAACTACAGAGATTATTCTGGGTAAAAAAGGTAAAAACTACAAAGATTATTCCCATTCAAAACCTTAGATATATAATCTTCGAAATAAAATATCTCCTAAAAAATAAATAAACAAATAAGTATTATTCTTGTTCAAAACCCTAGATATATAATCTTAGAAATTAAAATATTATTTGCGTTGAAAACCCTTGATATATAATCTTAAAAGAAAAATAAAAAAATAAAAATAGAGAAGTATTATTCCCGTTTAAAACACAGCAGAGAGATAATTTCAAAACCGCATAGATCTACTATGCTCATTCCAAACCGCGGAGAAATATTAATTTCAAAACAGTAGAGAAGTAGTATTCTCGTTCAAAACCGTGGAGAAATATTATTTCCGTTGCAGAGAAATATTATTCACATTGAAAACCGCAGAGAACAGAAATATTATTCCCGTTCAAAACCACAGAGAAATATTATTCCCTGCGGTTTTGAACGGAAATATAAAATTAAAAAAAAATATACACACATATGTTTGGTATCATTAAGAGTGTGGATTGATAAAAAACAATGAAAATGGTGTCAAATAGAATTATTTAGTTTCTTAATTTTTTAATAATTTATTTTTTAATATTTGATTTAAATTATTTTTTATAGTGTTATTTTTTATATATAAATATTTGTGAATAGTTATTATTAAATTTATTATTATTATATTTTTAATTTTATATAAATATTATACATCATTATATTTTTATTAATTTTATATAAATATTACATATATCATTATATTTGTAATTCTATATAATAAATAAATATTAAATATATCATTATATTTGTAATTTTATATAATATATTATATAGGTTGATAAAAAAATTTAATTGTTTAAAAAGCGAAAATGATGTCACATAAAATTGTTTTTAATTTATTCTATAATTAATTGGATATATTTTTCAATTTATTATTATGATATTTTTAGTTTTGTAATGTTGTTTATTAAAATTAATAAAAAGAAATACATGAAAACTTCAAGTTAAGAAGAAAAAGTGGGGTTCATGTGAGGTTTAGTTATTGTTGTTGTCTTTTATTTTGGCAAATGTGTTGTCTAAACATTTTATGTTTTGGTTTTTTTTGTTGAAGTCGGGGACATAAATCTAGATCAAGTAGTAATTTTCTATTGTTTAAATTTCATTTTGGAATGCATAAATAGATTCAGCCTGTAGAACAACCTCTAGGGCATTCGGATATACAGACTTTGTTAGATTTTCTTAAATTTTCAGTAGCAATAGATTCGTAAAAGTATTTTGATCTTCATTTAACATTCAATAACCATATACTAAAAATATAAGCATGATGTAGAAGCAAATAGACAAGCACAAGAAGACACAAAGATTTATCCTAGGAAAACCCCAAACTTGGGGGGAAAACCCAGCAAACTTTCTTAGAAAGAATCTTGCTGATAATACAATACAACCACGAACAAACTCTGTTCACAAGAGCAAAACCAACAATGAAGAAACCCTGATAACAAGTACTTATTTCTTCTTCTTGTCAAACTCCAGCGGGGGTAGACAACTTAGTCACCTCACAACCCTAGCGCAACTCCTCTAGAGGTAGTGCACAAGAGAAACCACCAAGAACCCCAACTGTAGCGTCTCCTAGGGTTTCCTTAGACTTGAGTCTTGCACCTCCTTTTCCTTCTTAGTTGAGATGATGAGATGAGTGAGTTTAAATGAGAAAAGATGTCACCTTTATTTATAATATTTTAGTCACTTTACTGGGGCCAACTTCTCTTCTTGGAAATTCTATTTTTCCTTTATTATTTTTCCAGTGGGGTCGACTTCTCTTCTGGGGTCTTCAATATTACATTATTGTTTTCCTGTGAGTCAATTTCTCTTCCTTAAAATTCTATTTCCACTTTATTATTTTCCTGTGGGCCAACTTCTCTTCCAAGGTGTTCTTCAATTGTTCAACAGTGTTCCTTTGACTTCTTGGAATCTTCCCCTCTAAGAAAAGTTTTCTAGGAGGAAATACCTCCTGCTGCTACAAAAACATCAACACTCCCTCTTAGTGAGGGAGGTATTCTTCCATGATGTTCTCCTCTAGTAGTCCCAATCACACCCATCCATTTCACATGGCATGGACAAGACTGACACCATAGTCTCGAGACTACGCTGCAAGTATCTATGTTGTTTCTCCTCTCCTAGTAGTCCCAATCACACCCATTCACTTCACATGGTATGGGAAAGAGTACCACCATAGCCTCATTCGCACCTAGCCACTTCACATGGCTTAGGAAAGGCTACGCCATGGTCCCAATCACACCTAGCCACTTCACATGGCATAGAAAAGACTACGCTACAAGTCCCAATCACACCTAGCCACTTCACATTTCTTAGGAAATACTTGTACCAGGCTACTCATTACTCCCTCAGTCACTTCACATGATTGATCTGTGAATCCCTTGGCCAAAGGGAGAGTATATGTCTGTTGTAGGAGAAACATCACAACTCCCTCTCAACGAGGGTGGACATTATGCATCACGCCAAGATTGTCCCTGAAGTACTCATACTTCACTCTAGATAAAGGCTTGGTGAGAATGTCTATTATCTTCTCATTTGTGGATATGTACTATATTTCCACTACTCCTTTATGCACCATGTATCAGATGAAATCGTATTTGATCTCTACATGCTTTGACTTGTCATGAAGGACTGGATTCTTTGAAATCTTCACACAAATTTGATTATCACAGTATATCAAATTTGGATCCAACTCTAGATCAAATAACCCTGCAAGCAACTTCTGAAGCCACACTGCTTCATGGCTTACAACTTTGGTTGCTCTATATTCTACCTCTATTGTACTTAGTGCCACTGATGTATGTTTTCTACTCAACCATGAGATCATACCTAATCCCAAACGAAAGCAACATCTTGATGTGCTTTTCATGTCCACTGCACTCCCCACCCAGTCAGAGTCTGTATAACCATCCAACTTTACTTCACCGTCTGAGACATATCTGAGTCCATATCCAACTGTACCATGCATGTACCTCAATACATGTTTTTTTTCTACCAAATGTACATGTATAGGTTCAACCATGTACTGACTCAATGTGTTTACTACAAAGCATATATGCGGTCTGGTGTTAACCAAGTACATCAAGGATCTGATCAACTGTCTGTACATTGTGGGATCAACCAAATCTTAAGAAGAATCACTCAAGCGCTTCAAATTCATAACCATAGGTGTGGTGATGGACTTACATTCCATCATTTTGAATCTCTACAAGACCTCAACTGTATACTTTCCTTGGCTAAGGAATATCTCATCTAGTCTCTGCCACACTTATAATCCCAAAAATAGTGCATCAACCCCAGATCCTTCATTTCGAACTCTGAAGTGAGCTCCCTCTTGCACCCATCTATGAGCTTCTCATCCCCTATAAGAAACATGTCATACACATATAGTACCAATATCAAGGGGTAATCATCGTCAACCTTGTAGTAAAGGTTGGGATCTACATTACTCTTGGTAAACCCCAAGCTCATCAAATAGTTTTCTATTATGGCATACCATGCCCTGGGTGCCTACTTAATCCTGAACAAATATTTATGATATTTACAAACATGGGACTCCTTCCCATAGATCACAAAACCTTGTGGTTTCTCTATGTACACTTCTTCTTCAATTACACCATTCAAGAAAGAAATTTTTACATCCATCTGGTGTAATTTCCAACCCATAACAGAAGAAATAGATCTAATAGAAGTGTACTTGGCTACTGGAGCAAATGTCTTGTCATAATATTCTCCCTCTTTTTGGGAGAATCCTCTAGCCACAAATATAGCTGTATACTTCTCTATGTTGCCATCTGCAACATGCTTGATCTTGTAGATTCACTTGGAAGTCACTATTGACTTCCCTTCTGGTCTCGAAACCACTTCCCACACATCATTCTTCATGATGGATTGATACTCTTCCATCACAACATCCTTCCACACTTGTTTCTTTGCAAATTCCTCATAAGTGGAAGGTTATGAATAAATGATATTATTCATCAACACCACATAGTTGGAAAACTTGTGTGGTCTCTTTCTCTCTCTCGAACTTGACTCCCTCTGAGTTTGTATAATATTTGGAGCCATTTTCTCCCTCTGCATATGTTGAATTCCTTTGAAGTTTGATCTCCTATGAACTTTCTTGGGAGGATTCTCCTCCCTACTGGATCTTGAGGGATGACTCCCTCTGAACTCTAGCTCCTTCTGAGATGGTACTTGGTGGGGTCGTTTGCCTCACCACTGGTGGAGCCACCTCCTCCTCATAACTAGAGGGTTTTGGAATAAATTATGTGATTGATCGATGTCATATAACTCGAGAACCTTAGAGGATGTTTTATCTCCCTAAAAGTGTCACTGAGAGTTTCATTCCTCTCTACATCCTGCAAGGTATCACAAATCCATGTTGGCCTCTTCCTGGTCACTACAATATCTCTAAGTAGATCTATTGGCCCTTCTAGATCTATTGACTCTTCCTGATTATTTGAAGAGTGAACAACTGAATTAGAGGGATCTATATAGTCATCCTTCAAAGCCTTCTACTTTTCACAATCAATCCCCATATGAGACACTCAGTATCCCGTAAAAGTACCCTTCTTTCCAAAAGGTTCTAACTTTGTCCTCTTCTACTTTGGTACATGGATGTATATTGTCATGTATACAACTTCTTGTCTAGATATTCTGCTCCATGTCTCAACTAGAGATCATTTAATATATTGCCTCTTGCAACCATCACTATAGGTCCCTCTCAGGGTTATCACCTGTGGCCTTCCTGGAACAAGAACAAGAACAAGTTCAACTATCACTATAGCTCTTTCTCATAGCTATCATCTGTGACCTGCCTGGAACAAGAACAAGAACAAGAACAAGAACATCTCCATGGTAACCTCCATGGGATTTACAAGGTAACCTTCCCGGGACAAAGACAACAACCAAGAACATCTCCTAGAATAGATCAATTTCATCATGTAAATGAGTGCATCACTAGTATTAGACAATGATAATTTACATAATGATCATTGTACCAACAATACTCAAGTGTTACTAAACATTTGATAACAAAATTACTTAGCATTAATAGAACTCTAAAGACTGTTGTCCCATTTACACCATTCCCTTAAGATGCAACAATATAAAATATCAAACCTGATATGCAAACCTGGAGTCTTGTCATTTTTGTTTCATTTGATTTCAAGATGTTGTATATTGTAGGAGACATCATCATTGTTGCCTCCAACTCTTGAGCTTCCTTTGAGTGCACTAGATATAGGATCCCTTTGTCACTGCTTGGACAAATGTCCCTTTTCCAAGTGTACATCTCCTGCAAACACCCTCATGATATAACTTATATACAAGTGCATACCTATGAAATTTATAGCACCATCCAACTTGTCTTCTAATCTCAAGGTTTGCGCCACTAGAAAATGGAAACTACAACTAGTAATTGGAAGTTTTGCAATTGTAAAGTTGCAATTTCAATTGCCACTGTAACTGAGAACTGCAACTGTAACTAGCAAATGCAGCTGTAATTGGCAATTGCAACTGCAACTGGAAACTACAACTATAGTGAGAAATTTCAACTTTCACCAAGTTGTCATATGAGACCACCAGGAGGTGCACTAGGCTAGGGCGAGTTTATCTATGAAAAAATTAATCTCAGCTTCCTCCAATAAATTACTCAACGAGCTTGAAAAAAAACCGTGCGACGACAAATTTCATGTGCAACGAAAAATCTCAACAATGTGGCCTTCCATTTTTTCTCACGATTTTCCTTCTAGTGATTAGATTGTTCTGAAGGTAACTTGCTCTGATACCCTGTTAGAGTTTCTTAAATTTTAAGTAGCAATAGATTTACTAGAGTATTTTGATCTTCATTTAACATTCAATAACCATATACTGAAAATATAAGCAGGTTGTAGAAGAAGATATACAAGCACAAGAAGACACAAATATTTATCCTGGGAAAACCTCAAACTCGAGGAAAAAACTCAACCAACTTTTCTTAGAGAGAATCTTTGTGATAATACAATACAACCATGAACAAACTCTATTCACAAGAGAAAAAACAAAAATAAAGAAACCCTAATAACAAGTACTTATATCTTCTTCTTGTCAAACCCTAGCAAGGGTAGACAATTGAATCACCTCACAACCCTAGTGCAACTCCTCTAGAGGTAGCGCACAAGAGAAACCACCAAGAACCCCAACTGCAAGATCTCCTAGGGTTACCTCATACTTGTGACCCTTTTACCTTCTTAGATGATATGATGAGATGAGTGAGTGTAAATGAGCAAAGACATCACCTTTATTTATACTAGTTCAGTCACTTTCCTGGGGCCGACATCTTTTCCTGGAAATTCTATTTTTCCTTTATTATTTTTCCAGTGGGACCGACTTCTCTTCTGGGGTATTCAATATTACTTTATTGTTTTCCTGTGGGCTGACTTCTCTTCCTTGAAATTATATTTCCACTTTATTATTTTCCTTTGGGCCAACTTCTCTTCGGAGGTGTTCTTCAACTATTCAATGGTCTTCCTTTGACTTCTTGGAATCTTCCTCTCTAAGAAAATTTGTCGAGGAGAAAATATCTCATGCTGGTACAAATAAATCAATAGACTTAACCACTCAAATTTGGAGATCCAACCATTTTTCACCAAATTTCAGGAAAAATTAAACAAAAAATCTCCAAAAAAAGCCGCGTTTAGACTATAGCCTTTGGGTAATACTTTTGCAGCTCCACATAATGATAACAATTTGTTTACAATAACTTCAGTATAGTTTTCAATGGCTGAAATAGTTTGCAGAACCGGCCTGCCAAATGGACCTATCCAGAGAATTATGGTCACATTACTTATTTAACGGATAGGTATAACGGTCCTACAAAGAGGCCCCTTCTACCAAGATATTATAGAAGTTAATTCTGTATTAAAATATGCCATGAGGTTTCTACAAATCCACCTTGATTTCGATCATAATTGCGTCATAATTGGACTGGAAAGGATACCACTTTGATACGTAAGTAGATAGTAATATGGAATGTGAGCATATCAACATGATAACCAAGGCCTACTAACCAGGGACCCCACCTACAGTCAAGTTGCTTCCAACGCTTGAATATGAAGGACACTATCGACGTCGAGTCAAGTGCTTTCGAGTTGTGGAGTATCAATGACTCTCTCTCTCGACGTGACATAAAGTTGCTTCGAGTTAAAGAAGAATGAATCAGACCAAGAAAAAAAAGTAACAGTTGTTTTCAATGCAAAGTGATGGTGAGCAATATCCATCCTGCTACGCAACATTGAATGTTGTGGCAAGTGGAATATAGGTAGTCATATTTGAAAGCAATCCATATTCGATGACCTATAATCCACCTACCGCGACATTCAATGTTGCGTAGAAGGTTGAATATTGGTCGCCCAAAGTGATGTTACTGTGACCATTAAAAAAACAAAGCATTAAGGTAGGTCTTGGAAATATTGAGATTCTATGAACAAATAACATGGGACCATTTTAAACGACAAATACATTCATTGCACCACACCAAAAATCAAGTTGTTTTCCACCTGTTTAGCACTAGTGACTCTACACGACACCGTTGAAATGACGTAGAGACAAGAGGAAGAAATATGGTTTGGGTAACAACATGTATTTTAGGGTTTGACATTTTGGTCCTTTTCCGAGGATGTTTTTTTGGTTTAATGTTACCCAAATTTTCGGTAGAAATTATTGGATTTGTAGATTTAAATGGTTAATTATGTATAAGTCAACTGCTCCAAGTGTTTTCCAACATGTTGAATCCATTTTTGTATTCATAATGTAACTTAAACAACATAAAATTGTGATTTTGTGTAGATTTATGTCGTCAGATTCCAGCAAAAAGGACCAAAATGTAGAACAGTTAGACAACGTCGTCACAAAAAGAATCACTTTAGGTACCATGTACTTTTAGATATATTGGTAAATAGATATTGATGGTTGTATTAGGTTTAGAGGTGAAATTGTTAGTTCTTTGCAAGGATAGAATCTCACTATGATGTATTCATTAATCATAAGTATACGAATCAAGTCATCAATCAATCCTTCACTAAGGACATTCTACCATTAGGTTAAATACATTCTAGGTGAAAACCATTGAATTGACATAGAGAACCTACCCCTCCACCCCTCCATTATTTTCAGACAGATATGAATATCTTATAGGGATTGATTGGGTTGTAGATATTCAGATTAAATCAGATTAAGATGTTTGAGAAGCTTCAAATTAAAAGGGCCCATAAGATTGCTAATATGGAATTATTTAAAAATTACAAAGACAATGATGTTATTATGTCTTTTTTTGTCATTAAACAACACCTTCATTCAAGGGAAAACAAACACATATTCAAAGAGTTGAGCTTAAAGTTGGCTAGAACATTGATCACACAGATGAGGAGAGCGATCAAGGGTCTCTCTAGTTTGTAGTTTAAACTTGGCATAAAGCTTGATGGTTTTGTACAAGAGGATATATGGATGGTAGTGGAGTCTACCTCTGCTTGGAGAATGAACAAAACATTGGTTAATACCATGGACAAGAAAAATACGAAGTTCAAGAATCCTTGAAATAAGAAAAATCCAAGCTCAAATATTAATAAAATCAGTGTGATGAATATTTCAAGACATACTTTGGATGACACCTCACTAAGGGAACTAGAAATAGGTCATAATTTTTTTGTTACAAGTGGGGTGGCAAGTGCAGGGGGTTTTCCTTAACCCTGAGGAAAAACTGTGAACTAACCTACACTTGGGTTCAGGTGAATCCACAAATAATCAAGAAGAATCCTTGGCCTTATACCAAGGATTGAACATCCTAAAATCAAAGGATATTAGATCTCTTATAGTCATTAGGGTTGTACTCTTTAGTTATTTTTCAAAAAATGTGAAACTTGAAACCCTAGCATACCACAAGTCTCTCTAGACTAATCTTCATAATCCAAGGGCTATTGAGGAGTTTTGTCTCTATTGATATCTATCGGGTCTTGATCTGGATTTTATGAGCATAAAGAAATGAATACAAATTATTAAAATATGATTAACATAGAATAATAGAGATACAGTAAAACTTGTCTTCTATTCAATAAGGAAATAAGATGAAACTGTAAAATGCAGTGGAAAACAAGCTTTAGGGAATGGTGGTGGCTTATCTCTGGGAAGAGATGTGACGGTTGCGCTCATTCACAAGAAGATGATTACAATGAGGATATGAAGGCCTTTTTACAATAAACAGGAATGTCAAAAACCCTAGACATCCAAAAACCTAACCCTAGGAGATGAAGCACCAAAAGTCACGTGGGCCCCGTTTGGGTAAGTTAGTACATCAACTTCCCGGGGTCGTAACTTTTGCATACGATCTATGTTTTAGGCACATGATAGCCCGTTGGAAAGATATCATCGAGGAGATTCATTTAGGGGGATCAATTGTATATTTTGGCTATAATTGAGAAGCTATATCCCGAAAAACATTCATTTAGGCCCTCAAAATGGCCCCGGAAGTTAAAAATTGCTAAAAATAGTAAATTTCCAAAATTGCCAGAAAACTATTTTGAGCGAGTTGGAAAAGGTGGGTGGCCACCAATATCCACCTAGATTAATCCTCCCTCCTTAGGAAGAAATGGTACCCATTGCGTTGAGTCCCCCCATCAGATGAGCAAAATTATGTTGAATTTGGCCCCAAGTGAGCCACTTGCCTTGGTGTAGGAGTTACCCTGCTTTGATGACTCGATAAAGCTAGATCCTTTGCTGTCGAGTGCCATTGATATGTGTGTCCACAATACGATCACTAGATGCATGTTGCATGCATTCAGGGATGATATTTGTTGGTGTCAACTGCTCTGCTATCTCTGAGGTGTCTAATAATGGTGGGAAATATGGTCGAAGGAGAGCCACATTGAAGACTGGGTGCAGACCAACGAAAGGGGGAATGTTGAGCTCAAAATAATTGTCACCCACAACCTTGGTGATGGTGTAAGATCCATAATGGAGTGGGCGAAGCTTCCAATGGGTCCCTGTAAGGCATTCTTTTTGCAAGTGCAACCAAACTTTGTCTCCGACCTGAACTTATGTGGCACCCGATGTTGATCATGGCACTGCTTGTACTTGGCATTATACTTTTGTAGAATATCCTGAACCTGTTGGCGGATGTGCTAGATCCGCTCAATGAACCAGGTGGCTTTGTCAGCTTCTGGTGGATCATAGGACGAGTTGGTTGAGGTGGTCACCAGGGGTAGTGCAACATCCATGGGGCCCAATGGTTGGAATCCTAACCCCACCTGAAAGGGGTTGTGGCTAGTTGAGCTATGCAGGGCTCGGTTGTAGCTATGTTGGACATAGGGAAGACTCTCATCCCATGTGTGGGGGTGTTTTAAATTTTACATGTGCAGGATATGTATGATCATCCGATTGACGACCTTAATTTGGCCATCTGTCTGGGGGTGGAAGGCACTGGATTTCGTGAGCTTGGTATCTAGCAGTGAATAGAGGCTCAACTAGAATGTGCTGAGGAACAGACTGTCACAGTCTGAGATAATGGTTTGTGGGATCCAAAAATGTACTCATACTCATTCAAAGAATAACTTGGCAGTGGCTTCTGCTGTGATGTTCTTCTTGTAGGCGGCTAGAATCGCCATCTTGGAAAAGCGATCAACAACCACAAAAACACAGTCATTTCCCCTCTTGGTGGATGGGAGGCCCGAATTGTAGTCCATTGAGATGGATTTCCATGGCCTATCAAGAGTATCAATAGGGGTGTACATGCCATGTTTCTTAGTGGTCGGTTTGTCAATAGAATAGGCGGTGCAGGACCTGATATACTTGTCAACATCCTATCGAAGTTTCGACCAGTAGAAATGTTTCTGCAACACTGCCACTATCTTTTTGATGCCAAAGTGTCCTTCCACTTGACTGTAGTGAGCCTCCCAAATCATCTTCGCGTGCTTTCTTGATGGAATACAGAGATGGCCTAGACAACACAACAACCCATCTTGAAGATAGAAATTAGCGACCACTGAGTTGGCGCCCAACATTTGGTAGGTGGTGGAGAAATCAGGGTCTATCTCATAGAGGTGGGGCCATCCGGAGGTCTCATGGCCAAAAGAGTATAGAACCATGGTGAGTGTCGTGAATGGAGGTCGGCTGAGGAAATCAAAAACTTGGTTGGCACTTCATGTTTTATACTTGATGTTGAGCTGGAACTGTTCTAAGTATGTGGACCACTTCTGATGGCGGTCATTCTGCAATTTTCCTTGGGTCTGCATGAACTATAGTGGCTTGTGATAAGTGTGGATGACTGTCTCCTTCCCAAGAATGTAATGTCTCCACTGGAAGTAGGCTTGCACAATGGATTACATTTCTTTTTCGTAAGTAGGGTACTTACGGACAACATCTGATAATGTCTCACTATGATATGAGACGGGGTGTTCGTGTTGAGTGAGAACGATGCCTACGACATAGTTTGAAGCATCTGTCTTGATCTAAAAGGGATGTTGTAGGTCCGGTAATGAAAGTAATGGGGATGAGAACAAACGCTTCTTCAAGTCATTGAAGGGTTTTTGTTGGGACAATCCCCACACAAATTTCTCCTTACTGCCACCCCTGGTTACTTGGTTGAGGGCCCATGTGATATGAAAGAATCCCAACATGAACCTGCGATAGAAATTGGCAAGGCCCAAGAAGCTCCGAAGTTCAGTGAGTGTGGTTGGGGCTGGCCAGTCACAGATGACCTGGATCTTGGCTAGATCCACATGCACACCATGTCGATTAACAATGTAGCCTAAGTAATGGACCATGTCCATGCCGAAGGAAATTTTTTCCAAGTTTGCATATAGTTTGTGCTGCCGCAGGGTGTGTAGAACCTGTTGAATATGTTGCAAGTGTTCCACCCAAGTCTTGATGTAGATGAGGATGTCATCCGGATACACCACTGAAAAAGTATTGGTGAAAGGTCATAGGATATCGTCCATCATCCTCATAAAAATTGTTAGAGCACTTGTCAAACCAAAGGGCATGACCAGCCATTCAAAAAAACCTTCTTTTGACTTGAAGGCAGTCTTCCATACATCTGTCTATTCTATTGGGACCTGGTGGTATCCAGAATTCAGATCAATCTTACTAAAGTATTTTCCCCTCGTGCGCTGATCAAGGAGGTCGTCTATTTGAGGAATCAGGTACCGATTTAGGAATGTGATTTTATTCAGGGCCCGGTAATCAATGCAGAGTCGCCAGGTCCCGTCTTTCTTCTGCACAAGCACGATTAGGATCCCACAAGGTTATGAGCTAGGATGTATGTGCCCCTTGTGGAGCAGTTCTTGGATCTGCCTCTTGATCTCCTTATTTTCTAACAGAGAGCGACGATAGACTGGCCCATTGGGTAGTGGTGCGCCCGGGGTCAGATTGATGGGATGCTTGACCTGGCAGTGCAGAGGTACCCCGGTAGGAGAGGAGAAGATATCTGAGTATTCTTCCATGACCTTATCCACTTGCTTCTATTGTGTGGAGAGATCAACCGCAGAGGCCCTATATGTGCTTGAGATCTTTTTCTCACTCTGAGAGAGAATCATGAAGAAGACAAATTTCTCAGTCTGAGATATGACCTTCCTGCATTGCTTGGAAGAGATCAAGGAAATAACACTAGGAGGGACTGCCTCGGGTATCCTTTACAATTTTTTGTTCAAAGTAATAATAACACTATGAGGCCTAGAGTCATATACAACATGATGTTTCCATAAATAAGGTTGGCCCAAAATAACATTACAAACTTCGAGAGGGGAAACATCACACAATACCTCATCTATGAAGGGCTTGATGTCGTACAACAATCAAAACTATTGGCTGATGCAGAGATCACTTCCTTGGTGGAGCCATCAAATGGTGTAGGGTTGTGGGTGGGGCATTGTCGGTAGGGCCAACCGCTTGACGACCTTAGCTGATATGAGGTTCTTCTGGCTACCACTACCAATGATGAAGTGCATTGAGGTTCCTTTTACCCACATATGTGAATGGAATAAGCACTCACCTTCTTCTCGCTCATCTAGTTCACCAGGATGGAGCTTGGTGGTAGCAACGGTGGCACTGCGTTCCATGTCAATGATTCATCTTCCCCTTTCTGGTTCTGACTCAGAGTCTGAACCGACATCTAATTTAGAGTCTTTCACTTCGGCCCAACAACTGATTTTAGTGACAGTCATCAGTTTTATGCCAAGGGCTCTTATGGAAGTCACACCACTTCCCGATATCTTTCTTTGTCTTTCTAGTGTCCTTCTTTTCTTATAGATTGGACTGGTTTTCCTGATACTGTCCATATTTTCTCTGTCCTTTGTTCTATGGGTTGGGGCCGCCCCTTCCTGGTTTTTGTTGTGAGGGGTCCCAGGCCCAAATTGTCGCGTCTTTTGTTTGAGATTTTGCTCAATTTTGACGGCATATCGGTAGGCCGTGCCCAAGGACCAAATGTCCAGAAATTCCATTTCGATCTGGATGTATCTATGCAGAGCACCGCGATACTTGAACACTAGATATCACTCTGAATATTTGATACCTAGCTTGGTGCGCAAGGTATGGAAGATATTTGTGAACTCTGGCACTGTTTGGTCTCTTTATTGTCATAGTGTAGTACATTTGGTATACAAGTCGTCATAACTTCCGACAGGTTAGTATTTTTCCTTATAGCATCCATGAAGGATTCCTAGGTGGTCGTGAATGTAAATAATGTGGGTTCCTATGTTTCCTTTTTCTCACAAAAATTTTCCCACCAATCTTTGACACGGGGAACGACTTTGAGGAGTGGAAAAGTAATATTTTCTCTATTTGAAAAGTTATGGACAGAAAAATACTCTTCTAGTAGATTCAACCACTTTTCTACGGTATCTGCATCTATATGACCTTCAAATATAGGAATATCAAAGTTGATTTGTACCTTGAAAGGGTGGCGCCTCCGCTCGAGGAAGATGCATCTCCTGTTGGTAGTTGTGGAAGGATTTGTGCGAAACTATCCATCATCTTGTTCCTTTGTTGCGTGAAGGCTTCCTCAAGCAACATTTTGAAAGGATATCATGTCCCATCATATTTATTTTCTGCTTCCATGAGAGGTCACTTGGGAGTGCGAGATATTTTGTCCTAAAGAGAAACAAGCTCTAGACCCAATTCTTTGTACCCTGACCTCGTTGGGGACATGCATTAAGACAACAAGGAGTAGACTGGTATGATACCATTGATCCATATTTTATGAACATAACAAAATAAATACAAATTATTAAAATATGCTTAACACAGAGTAACAAAGATACAGTAAAACCAATTTTCTATTCAATAAGGAAATAAGCTGAAACTGTAAAATGCAACGAAAAACAAGCTTGCTAGAATGGTGGCGGCTTATCTCTGAGAAGAGATGTGATGACTACGCTCATTCACAAGAATATGATTACAATGAGGCTCTGAAGGCCTTTTTAAAATAAACAGGAATTTCAAAAACCTTAGACATCCAAAAACCTAACCCTAGGAGATGAAGCGCCAAAAGTCACGTGGGCCCCATTTGGGTAAGTTAGTATATCAACTTCCCGGGGTCGTAACTTTTGCATACGATCTCCGTTTTAGGTGCACGATAGCCCATTGGATAGGTATATTCGAGGATATTCATTTAGTGGGCTCAATCAAAGCCTTTGACTATAATTGATAAGATTGATCCTGAAAAACCTTCATTTAGGCCCTCAAAATGGCCCCGAAAGTTAAAAACTGCTAAATATAGGAAATTGCCAAAATTGCCAGAAAATTGTTTTGAACGAGTTGGAAAAGGTGGTGGCCACCAATATCCACTTGGATCAGGTCCTTATATATCTCAACATCGAAGCAGACTACATGGAAAATGAAGGAGTGTGATTGAATCAAGGAATGTTAAGCCAAAATGGGGGGGGCTCCTACATTAGCTTTCATCGCATGAAATTGTTCAAATCAAACATTAGAATTGGCATGTAGTTTGGATTGAAGAACAAGTGGTGCATCTCTATAAATCAGATGAGATGGGTTATAAAAACATCCCCTCCTC
>ML776637.1:0-29995 GCA_009831015.1 Picea engelmannii
GTTATTTTATTTATGTCGGCTTTATTCCATTAGTTGTAATTATACCTCCTAGTATCCTATATATACCAAGGAGACATTTTCATTTGGAATCATCTTGTACTTGAACATTTATGTGGGGTAAAAGGAGGTTTCCCCCTCGAAGATGCTTATTATATGAAATTATCTCTTTTTCAAGGCGTTGAGTACTTATTCTGAGGTTTTTCTATGCTATATTGATATTTGGTTCTTAACATCGTTGATGAAGTTTTATTACCCTTGAATGCATTAACCCAACACTCTTACTTGACAAGGATTCATTGATGAGTTTTAATTCCCTTGAATTCTTTACCACAACGACATACCTGGCAACAATCCCTTATTGGATGTTGTATTATAGTGATGCTTATATTATTGAATGTTGTATTATAACGATGCTTATATTATTGGATGTCGTATTATCACAATGCTTATATTATTGGATGTTGTATTATAGAGATGCTTATATTGTTGGATGTTGTATTATAGCAATTCTTATATTATTGGATGTTGTATATTAGTGATTCTCATATTGTATCATATGTTATAGAGATTCTCATAATTTAAGACAGAAATTTTATATGTTAGTGGACAACGGATTCTCGTGTATCAAGAAAACGATTCCATCTATTAAATAGATAGTGAACCCTCATTTACATAGACAACGACATGAATTATATGATAGAAAACAAATGGAATATAGAATAGCAATTGAATTAGCACTATCATCGTTTGACAACAACTTTCTACATTGAATTTAAATTGTTGAATAACCGGGAAGATTCACTAGGAAGCGAGCACATACGTTGAATGACAACAACTTATACTTGATTTTAAATTGTTGTATGACAGTAAGGATTCTTTAGACAACAATTTAATATAGTAAATATTCATGACATCGATACATAATCTAATGCCTTGTTAATTTCCTTTTCTAACTGTTAATTCTTTTGTTAGACAACAATCTCATTAAGGGATAGCCCTATATTTAGACATCAATGTCATCATTATATATCATTAGTGTTAACATATTTATTAGCTATTATTTTGTATAGATAATGAATATGATTGGACCGAATATTATTCGGGGACATCGATATAATTGTTAGAGATATTAGTCTACCTTTATGATAACCTCTTGATAATAGTAACAATGTTAATAGTTCACATTCTTCGTCACAATTTGGGACACATTTATGATAATGATAACATTTCTAGCAATCCACTCCTTCGCACTTAGACATCAGGCTAAATGGATAATGGGTTATGGTTGATTGTAGAAGTCATTTAATAACTTGTGAAATTTAATTTGAGTGATGTCATATTGCGTCTTGTCGACCTATTGCTTGGGGGTGTGGGTGTTGTCTTCTTGTCAGTTATTTTGGTCTCCTAGCGCATTGAATTTTTTCTTGGGTTATTGATCTGATTGTGTTATGTTGCACTAGGGTTACCATCATGCCTATCGCCTTGAGACAACATGATTCCTATTGAGGGGATCATTGCATGCCCTAATGAATAGAGGTGAATAATAACCTGGCCTGAGTCTGTGCTCCCTGATGTGGGCATTTGTTCATTGTAATGGTTGTTGGTACTTGGTTTTGTAATGCCTTAAGGCGTTGGATTTTGCATGACGTAGAGGTCTAGTTCCTGGTCACCGAAGCCACTATGTCAGGCGGTTGATGTTGTCTTTTAGTGTGCAGACGTTGTCTTTCTCATGTAGGGTGGGTAATCACTTTCATTGGTCCTTTGATTATCGCATGTTTCGTCAAGTTGCATGATGTGCCAACGTGTTGAGTCGTTGTTGTCTGTTGCCTGATCTGCGTGCATTGTGTTCGTCATCAAGTTGAGTTGCTTAATAGATGTCGTGTTACCTTTCTGCTCAAAAAAAAATTGCACTTGATTGCGTTGCTTGTAGTCGTAACATTGGGGGATGTGACATATGGTATCAGAGTCGATTCGACCCGCGACTTGGCATCACTACGGATTCCATTGATTGATTTTTGATTGTAAGGTTTCTAATTAAATTGATTTGTATTCGTGTAGGTAATCATGGTTAGAGGAATCCACAGAGGTAGACAATGGGGTGCTAGGGGAGGAGGCATGACGCCCCCGGTAGCATCCACGCCTGAGGGGTCTAACCCCCAGGGAGACAAGAAGGTAGTTGGGAAGGAACAAATAATGGTGGGTGATGTGGTTGGGCTGATGAGGTATTTTCAATGGATGTTTGAGGCACTGATCAACTGTTTGGATAGATATGAGGCCAGGGTGTCAACACCCCCTGAGGGTCCACTGTGCTCTCCGGTCGATATTGGTAGAATTCACTGCGAACTCGAGAAGGTCAAATTTCCTGAGTTCTTTGGTGCCTCGGACGGAGTAGTCGTCGAGGCATGGTTGGAGAATATGGTGATGTGCTTTGCACTTTGCGATTATACCTCCAACATGAAGGTCTGCATGGCAGTATTTCAACTGAAGGGGAGCACTCTTTTATGGTGGAAGATGCTCCTACCACAATTAAACATGGTCGTTGAAGATGTGTCATGGGAACTATTAGAGGAACGATTCCGAGAGATGTACCTATCAAAGTAATTCATTGAGTGTCATCTCAATGAGTTCAATGCCTTGGGACAGGGCAGTCGTACGGTGCCTGAGTACAAGGCCTGTTTTATGGAGTTGCTTTGGTATTCTCCACACCTTAATATCGAGAAACTTAAGGTCAACGGGTTCTTTTTTGGCTTTAATGCCAGAATTCATGCCAAGGTTAGGATTCTGATGCCTTGAAACTTGCATGATGTCGTCCAAAAGGCCCTCATAGTAGAGGAGGATCTTATCAGCGGGGTTCAGAGCCGGACTCCAGCGAGACCAACAGGGCATGCGTCACCTGGTGCGTAGCAGAATCAGACACTAGCTAAGCGCTCACTGGGATATCATGGCTTCCAGAGACGATCCACTTTCACTACACCTCGATGACCAACACATAAGAAACATACTCTTTACCAAGGACCACATCACCAGCACCAGCGTCGACCGCAACAACATAGTTTTAGGCATGTTCAGTAGAATAGACCAGGATTCCAAGACGGTGGGCCATCAACTTCTACTTTGGGTACTAGGAATACTGGACCGAAGAAGGGGTGTTGGACATGTGGGGAGCCACACTACCAGTGCGACTGCCCTGTGGAGAGGACTAGAGAATCTGGATCAGTTGGACCCACTACCATGGGATATTTGGGCAAGGCCCATTGGATCCATGCAGCGGTGAATAACTGCTAGGAAGAACACCATTCGACTGTGCTCAAGACATCTGGTACCGTCATTGACCAGACCCTTAGTATTTTGATAGATCCTGGTGCTACTAAGAGTTTCATTTCTGGTGCAACGCTAAAGAAAATTAAGGTAAAGGTAGTTGAACATGATGAGTTTAGTTTTGTAGAGATGGCTTTGAGAGCCAAACAGAAGGTGGGAGGGAATATTATAGGCTATACCCTTAACTTGGGAAAGTTTGTCACCAGGGCCAACTTGTACGTCACGATATTGGGATCTTATGATGTCATGATCAGTATGGACTGGTTGGAATCACATGAGGCGATACTCAACTATAAGATGAAATGATTGAGCTTGGTCAATGATGAGGGATAGAGACACATGATTATAGGTCGGAACCAGGGAGTTTCCTTGAGGTTCATCTCTTCCTTGTAGCTATGGAAGAGCATGCACAAGGGATGTAAGATTTATGTGATCCTTGTGTTAAATGAGAAGGGAGTAGCAAAAGGTCTAGAACACCTTCCAGTGGTGAGAGAGTTTGCAGACATCTTCCTAGAGGAGTTACCTGGGATGTCGCCAGAGAGGGAATTGAAATTTACCATAAACCTAAAACCGGGTACTGAACCGATAGCAAGAATGCCTTATCGGATGTCGACCCTAGAGTTACAAGAGTTGAGAATGGAACTGAAGGAGTTGTTGGACCTAGGACTTATACGTCCAAGTGTGTCACCGTGGGGTGTGCCTGTTATTTTCATACAAAAGAAGGATGGGTCGTGGAGACTCTGCATTGACTACCGTCAATTGAACAAGGCAACGATCAAGAATCAATATCCGTTACCAAGGATTGATGATTTTTTTGATTAGATGAAGGGTGTGGTGGTGTTTTAAAATATCAACTTGAGATCAGGGTATCACCAATTACGGATCAAGGAGGATGGCGTTCCTAAGACCGCCATTAAGACGAGGTTTGGATATTACGAGTTTACTGTTTTACCGTTTGGACTGACGAACACCCCAAGAGTATTTATGAGTTTGATGAACGGGGTGTTCCACGAGTACTTGGACAAGTTCATCCAAGTATTCATTGATGATATTTTGATTTACTCTCGGACAATGGAGTAGCATGAAGAGCACTTGTGCTTGGTACTACAGTGTCTGTGAGAGAACACATTGTATGGGAAATTGTCTAAATGCTTGTTTTACCAATCAAAGATTCACTACTTAGGGCATGTCATATCCGACGAAGGTATCGTCATGGATCTAACAAATATTGAGGATATTATGGAATGGCCTGCACCGATGAATGTACCGAAAGTGCGTAGCTTCATGGGTTTAGCAGGATACTATTGATGGTTCATTGAGGGATTTTTGAAGATAGAAAATCTGATCACGGAATTGCAGAAGAAGAACAAGAAGTTTGTTTGGACCGAGAAATGTGCAGAAGCATTTTGGAGGCTCAAGGAGCTGTTGACAACGACACCGATACTGAAGGTCCCTGACATTGACACAGACTTCTTGGTATGCATTGACGCATACAAGGAAGGCTTAGACAGAGTCTTGATGCAAGACGGTCGAGTGATCACTTACATCTCGAGGAAGTTGAGAAGGCATGAGGAGAACTATGCGACGCATGATTTGGAGTTGTTAGCCATTGTATATGCCTTGAGAGTTTGGAGACACTACCTTATTGGACGAAAATTTGAACTAAAAATGGACCACTCTGGACTACAACACATATTTACGCAAAGCGACCTGAACACGCGACAACGACGTTGGTCGGAATTTCTTAGCGAGTACGATTTCGAGATTACTTACATAAAGGGAACAATGAACAGGGTGGTTGATGCATTGATTCAGAGACCACACATATTTTCGGTGATGCCTCTTCAGAAAAATCTACATGAAAATATTCTAACTTTACAGCGCGATGATGACTGGTACAAAGAGGTCAAGGATTTTATCCAACAAAACACAATGATGGTACCAATATTTGAAGGATTTACGTTGGACGACGACGAATTATTGAGATTTAAAAGTCGAATTTACATACTGCCCAACGATGAGTTGAGGAGATTGATATTAAACGAGGCTCACAGAGTAGTATACATGGCTCATTCTGGAATCACAAAGATGAGGGAAGACCTTAAACCCTTATTCTTCTAGAAAGGAATGAAGGAAGACATAGTCAACTACATGGAAAGATGTCTAGAATGTCAGTAGGTGAAGACTGAACATAGACATGCGACATGATTAATATAGCTACACACTATTCCATAATCGAAATGGGAGGTCATTTCGATGGATTTCATTGTTGGATTTCCACTAACGGCATGGAGACACGAATTGATTTTTGTGGTAGTCGACACTCTGACGAAGAGTGCTCATTTTATTCCTATACGTACGACATATCAGGAACCTGACATAGCTAGAGTTTTCATCAGTGAGATTATGAGACTGCATGGCGTGCCTAGGAGGATTATATCTAATCGAGGATCAATGTTTACTGGACGATTTTGGATTAGTTTCCAAGAGGCCTTGGGAACCCAACTTAAATTTAGTACTACATATCACTCAAAGACAGACGGGCAGACAAAATGAAAAAACCAAATCTTGAAGGATATGTGGCATATGTACGTGATGGACCAACAGAAGTGCTGGGAAGAATTCTTTCCACTCGTAGAATTCGCATATAACAACAGTTATCAAAACACCATTAAGATGGCACCTTTCGATTTTCTTTATGGGCGACCATGTCAGATGCCTTTGATTTGGGATCGTCTTGAGGATAGGCTCCTAGTGGGACTAGAAGCGATCCAAGAAATGGAATATCAAATGAAAACAATAAGACAGAGGATCAAAGAAGCGCAGGATCAATAGAAGAGTTATGCTGATGCGCACCATGTCGACCATAGTTACGAAGTTGGCGATCAAGTCTTCTTGCAGGTGAAACCACACAAGAGTTCGATCAAGCTTGGAAAGGGTGATAAAATCTCGCCTAGGTTCGTGGGACCTTTCAAGATTGTGGAAAAGAAGGGGCCCGTGGCCTATCAACTATCCTTGCCTGATTCTTTGAGGTGTATGAACGATGTTTTTCATGTATCTGTTTTGAGACATTATATTAGTGATCCTACACATGTTATTGACATGAGTTCCTTGCAGGTATCTGATGAGGGTGCGCTCACGATGGAGCCAATCCACATCCTGGACCATCATTTTCGACAGCTACGATGTTGAATAGTAGATCGGGTCAAGGTCCAGTGGGACAACTATAGTTCGCACTTGGCGACCTAGGAGGACATATATGATATGCGCCAACAATTTCCATTTTTGTTTGATAGATAGAATAATGGTATTGTGATACACTTTATTTTGGCACTTATATACTGTGAAACTTCGAGACAAAGTTTAGACCAATAGGGGGTGTATGTAACATCTCTCTCTTGCGTGCATTGAACGAACTTATTCTTTGAGGACGCTTGCTTGCAAGTGATCTAGATTATTATACTATTGGCCATTTGATTATTATTATGAGGCATTATGGATATGATGATATGTTATTTTGTTGTATTGACATAAATAGGGGCTATTGATTGGGTTCTCCTGAGTGTGCAAGACTTTGGACCTCGAGGATGTAGAGGCATCGATGAAATCGCTTGGACTCCAGATCAAGTCAGGGAGTGGAATATTATGGTTTGATTGTTGTTGATATGACATATGTACACATGATTATATGTTATTATGATTGATTATTATTGCTGGTATGATTCGTTGATGATGTAGGCTGACAATAGCTTTCTGACCAGACTCACCTGTGGAGTAGAGGGGTCACGCATGACAACTAGATAATTTGAGGGAGAGGTGTGGACAAAAACCCTGTCACAACCTACTAGAACTCTTGTTATGGCTCAAACTGTAGGTTAATGATTACCTAGTTAGAGTATACCCACGATGCCATGAGGGTAGACTGTGACAGTCGCTCATGATGATTCTAAGGGGCGCACAATAAGGGAGGGGCCTTATTCCTTAGAGGCCCTTAGTCTCCCACAAGATCACCTAGCAGAGTATTGACTCCAGGGGTTTTTGATGTCTACCAAGTCAATCAAGAGGGGAGTGGCACCCTTGGAGCACGTAGTGCGTCCTGAAGGGCACATCGCGCAAGGAAAAAAGAAAGAGGTGAGTGGCACCCTTGGAGCACTTAGTGCATCCTAAAGGTCATGTCGTGCAAGAAAAATAGAAAAAGGTGAGTGGCACCCTTGGATCGCCTAGTGAGTCTTGAAGGGCACATTGTGATTTCAACGGGTAAGTGAATAAACCTAGTCGGCCTTAAAACGAATGATGTGATAAGTAAGATTTAAAAATATTTTCCCTAATAAAAATGTTGCCCAGCCTAGTGAAATTAAAATCTAGGTCTAAGTAACACATGTGGTCAAAAATAATAATCATAATTAAACATGTAACAAGAAGGGGGTAGTAAATTCAATTAAACTATTAAAATCAAATTACAATGGGGGATTAAAATTTTAAAAGGGAAATGATTGTTTTATCTACATATGCTAATTTAATTTTTAATTAAAAAGAAAAAGGGATATATGGTTGTTTTTCTACACTTGCTAATTTGAGTTTTAGTTAAAAAGGGAAAAGAGGGAAACTTAAAAGAAACAGGAAACTAAAGGAAAAAGGGGAAACATAAAGAAAAAGGGAAACGTAAGGAAAAAGATGAATGTCTAACTTAGTAAGGAATCTTTCCTTTAAGAACTTTCTAATTATGAACTCAACTAGGAATTTAGTAAAGGCGTAAGTCATTTAAGATGCGTAATGGGATATTGGGACACCAAGGAGCGTTTTTAGGAATGTTTTTAGGTGGGTGAGGGAAATAAGAATAATTAAATAATTAATGAAATTAATTTTCTAGTGCAACTAGGGGGATGGGTGACATGTGTACGAAGGAGGTTTTTTTGATTAAATTAATGAAAAAGAAATTAAATGGAATTTGGGAAAGAAATCACTTAAAAACTCTATAAAAAGGATGGAGGAGGAGGAGTATGGATCTCATCTTTATGCATAACGTTATGCTGCTGAATTTTTATCTTGAATGAACTTCTCTTGTGGGAGTTGGGATACCCAGCTTGGGTAACGAGTAGTAGCTCGACCTTGCGAGGCGAGCTAGGTGCTAGCGGTTCTTTGGTATTGTGTGCATGGCCCCTTTGTGGCTAGGGGTGATCAGGGGGAATAAGAGTACCCTTAGAGTTGGCCAGGAGGTACCAATGAGGTCACATCGGTCGGTAAGAGAGAGATGGACGAAGCGTGCGCAGGACAACAACTCAGAGCTGTCGCATTTGGCTACGGTACGCATGCGTTTATTTTGAATGGTAGAATAATATTGTTGTTGCGCTTTCATTACTGTACTTATATCGTGTAAATAATTTTTTTTACTCATCGTTTTTAATCAAAGAAATTAAAGTCATCTGAGCCTTATGCTTGTTGCATTTTGAGTTGATTTCCTTGGCGAACCCAACCCTGATTGTTATGACTTTTCTGTGTTTGTTTTATTGTTTATTACGAATAAATTTTTGTTGTCCCTTATCCCTTTACGCATCAGTCTGTGTCTGATCATTCGATCAGGAGCGGAATCGACAGTCATCACTTCGGTGTTTAAAGACCTATAGATTCTAATGCCCTGCTTTTCTGTGCATGGATGACGAGTGAAGGATAAATTTTTCCCAGACGTCTATCTCTTACTGGTCTCTACATGTTATATCACCTCTATGTTTTAATGGTCTCGACATTTTGATCACTATGATTTAATAATCTCTGCGTTTGAAATGGTCTCTGCATGTTATATCACCTCTATGTTTTAATGGTCTCAGTGTTTTTGATCTCTGGGATTTAATAATCTCTACATTTGCAATGGTCTCTGCATGTTATATCACCTCTGCATTTTAATGGTCTCATAATTTTTGATCACTATGTTTTAATAATATCTGCGTTTTCATGGTCTCTGCGTTTTTAGTAAGCAATATTACCACCTTACCTCTACCATCAAGTTGTCTTTACACTTCAATGGATTAGAGATCTGTTTCTAAAACCATTTGCATTCTCGTTTTAAATGAGAGTCTGTGATTGTTATATTTTGGATGGCATTTTTACCTGCGTTGAAGTGGTTGTATACCTATGCTTGTACCTATGTTTTTACCATCCTTTGCATGTAGATCTGAAATCGTTCCTACTGCTGAAACCGTCCTTTATAGGTGTCCACTTCCCTTTTTGTTTTTTCCCATTTTGTTTTACCCAGCAATATGAATAGACAACGTCTGAACTTATATCTTAATGAGTAGACAGACAATGTTTTGAATGGTTTTAGAGACAATGTTGAATACATGCATCATGGACTAAGATCGAATATATAAATCCTAATGTTATACTGCGCTCATTTGTTGTGTCTGCGAGATTATACACTGTATGCATTTTTGATAACACACAACAAAATTTTATGCTTTTAACCATGTCTGACTGCGAATTTAGATCACTCTAAAATCCACAAATCTAGACAACTATAATTATGACAATGATTTAACACCTATGTTATCATACATCAGGATTATATATCTGCATTTTTCATGGCATATATTTCATTGTTGAAGTTTTATTTCCCTTGAATGCATTAACCCAACACTCTTACCTGACAGCTACTCATTGATGAAGTTTTATTTCCCTTGAATGCATTAAGCCAACACTCTTACCTTGCAGCTATTTGTTGTTGAGTTTTAATTCCCTTGAATACTTTACCACAACGACATACCTGGCAACGATCCCTTATTGGATGTTGTATTATAGCGATGCTTATATTATTGGATGTTGTATTATAGCAATGCTTATATTATTGGATGTTTTATTATAGCGATACTTATATTATTGGATGTTGTATTATAGAGATGCTTATATTGTTGGATGTTGTATTATAGCGATTCTTATATTATTGGATGTTGTATATTAGTGATTCTCATATTGTATCATATGTTATAGCGATTCTCATAATTTAAGACATAAATTTTATATGTTAGTGGACAACGGATTCTCATGTATCAAGACAATGATTCCATCTATTGAATAGATAGAGAACCCTCATTTACATAGACATCGACATGAATTATATGATATACAGCGAATGGAATATAGAATAGCAATTGAATTAGCACTATCATCGTTTGAAAACAACTTTCTACATTGAATTTAAATTGTTGAATAACCGAGAAGATTCACTAGGAAACGAGTACATACGTTGAATGACAACAACTTATAATTGATTTTAAATTGTTGTATGACATTAAGGATTATTTAGACAACAAGTTAATACAGTAAATATTCATGACAACGATACATAATCTAATGCCTTGTTAATTTCCTTTTCTAACCATTAATTCTTTTGTTAGACAACAATCTCATTAAGGGATAGCCCTATATTTAGACAACAATGTCATCATTATATATCATTAGTGTTAACATCTTTATTAGCTCTTATTTTGTATAGTCAACGAATATGATTGGACCGAATATTATTTTGGGACAACGATATCATTGTTATAGATATTAGTCCACCTTTATGATAACCTCATGATAATAGTAACAATGTTAATAGTTCACATTCTTGGTCATAGTTTGGGACACATTTATGATAATGATAACATTTCTAGCAGTCCACTCCTTCGCACTTAGACATCAGGTTGAACAGATAATGGGTTATGGTTGATTGGCGAAGTCATTTAATAACTTGTGCAATTTAATTTGAGTAATGTCATATTGCGTCTCGTCGACCTGTTGCTTGGGGGCATGGGTGTTGTCTTCTTGTCAGTTATTTCGTTCTCCTAGCGCGTTGAAATTTTTCTTGGGTTATTGGTCTACATGTCTTATGTTGCACCAGGGTTATCGTCACGCCTATCACCTTGAGATGACATGATTCCTATTGAGGGGATCATTACACTCCCTGATGAATAGAGGTGAATGATAACCTCGTCTGAGTCTGTGCTTCTTGATGCAGGCATTTGTTCATTGTAATGGTTATTGGTACTTGGTTTTCTAATGCCTTAAGGCATTGGTTTTTGCGTGACGTAGAGGTATATTTCCTGGTCGTTGAAGCCACTGTGTCGGGTGGTTGATGTTGTCCTTTAGTATGTAGGCATTGTCTTGCTTATGTCGGGCGGGCAGTCTTTTTCATTGGTCCTTTGATTATCACATCTTTCGTCCAGTTGCATGATGTGCTAGTGTGTTGAGTCGTTGTTGTTTGTTTCCTGATCTGCGTGCATTGTGTTTGTTGTCAAGTCAAGTTGTTTAGCAAATGTCGTGTTGCCTTCCTGCTCAAAAATAATTTTCACTTGCTTGTGTTGCTTGTAGTCATAATGTTGGGGGATGTGGCATAGAGGCTATCCACCATGAAACAACCCAATGATTGGGAGGTTGTCGCATGGTTATTGATTTTGGTGGATATCCCATCCCATCCCATGCATGGTGGATATCATTCATGTTGGCCAACCATCTTCTTCATTTTTCGATCACGGTAATTTATCCACTCACCGTAAATATGTTGATTGTCATAACCTATCCCCTTTCCCCCTCGTCGTCGGCATTCAATCCACATGTATGGTTATTCACCCCATGAGATATGCTAGATCCATCTGATCCTCTCTCACTAGCATGGTGGATCCATTGGCCTAATATTTACTCAGAAAACATAGGATATAAGAGAAACAATGTGTAGACAATTAAAAATTGGATTGTGAAAATGATCGTGCTACAATTCATAATACATTTACCCAAAAAAACTAGGATATAAGGAAAACAATGTGTAAAATATAGAAACTTATATATTCTGTGAAAATGACCAGACTGCAATTCGTAAAACATTTACCCACAAAACTAGGGTACCAGTTAAAAAAAGTGTAGAACATTAGAAACTGTATTCTCTAAAAATGCTAAGACCAAAAAAAAAACATAAGTGAAATTTGAAATTCAATAATATAAGGTTATGTATGTAAAAATTACAAAAGGGTCGTTCAGACAAAGAATACTAATTTGATTGGCACAGAGAAACAAGGAAAAGTGATTGTGTAGTAAAGGATCAAGAGTTGCTTCTCCACCTCCTGCTATTGTATGAGCAATCACCTAGTAAGTGCTCTCTATATGCAAGGGTGCTTCCTTCATACCCTCCCTGAACCGAAAAATAGAATAGTGGATAATGTTTGTGAGGTAGAGCTTATCTTGTAGGCCCAAATTTCCCATCTTCTCAAATTCACAATCTCATTACACCTCTTTAATCGATGAATTCCTCGCATTGTATGGGCAATCAACTAGTAAGCGCTCTCTATATGTAAGGGAGTTTCCTTGATCCCCTCCCAGGGTCAAAAAATAGAATATTGGATAATGTCTGTAGGGTGGAGCTTATCTTGCAGGCCCTGATTTCCCATCTTCTCGAATTGAAAATCTCGTAACATCTCTTTAACCATAGATTTCCCATCGTTGTATGAGCAATCAATGAGTAAGAATTCTCTATATGTAAGTTTGTTGCCTTGATCCCCTCCCTGTTCCTAAAAATAGAATATTGGATAATGTATTTAAGGTACAACTTATCTTGCGGGTCCGATTTCCCATCCTCTAGGATTCACAATCTCATTATGACTCTTTAACCACATATTTCCAATTGGTATGAAAGAGTACAAATAAAATATAATCACCCCACATGGGGAACTCCAATCATAACAAATTTCCTTTACTAAATAATCGAGATATTGAGGATAAGCTTCCATTTTTCCTTATAAATAGTCTATTGCACCCACTGCAAGGGACAACACATATTTTGTCTCTTTAAAAGAAAAACCGTGTGCCAACCAATGATGGAATTTGACAGAAAAAAAATTGTTTGTGAGGGGCCATTTACTTGTATTTTACGGTTAAAAATTTCAAGTTATTTGCTCGTATTTAATAGTTAAAAAATTCTCTCACCTATCAATTTTCTCATTTACAGGAAAAAAAAGTATTGAAATTACCAAAATTAAAACATTTTGAAATTCCTACCTATGTGACAATATCCTTCTCTCAAGATTTTAAATGTGCCAACATCCTTCTCTCATGATTTTAAAAGATGTAGAAAAGTTTGAAGAGCCGCCAAACTTTTCTTTCAAAGTAAATGGAAAATGCAGGGCCTTTGTCGGCTACAAAACAACAACAGTCCCTTGTGTCAAAATTTTAAATCATAAGTGCACCACATTTTACAATGCATGAGATATATTAGAAAGTGTGTGATTTAGCTTTCCACTTATGATAAATAATGAGAGCATGTGATAAATGTACGAATACATGTCTTATCTTTTAGGAGATTGGTATGTCTATCTAGAAGTAGTATGCCATGGATTTCTCTTATATAGATTGTGTGAGGGTTATCCCTAACTGGTATGTCTATATGATTAGGTAGATGTGGTATACAATGGATTTCTCTTATAGAGCTTGGAATGTAAGACATTGTAATGTTGATGTACTATTTGTCCATGCTAATACAAAATTTCTTTTGATGTTTTATATGAACATGTGAATCTATCGTGTTCAATGGTGATTTTTTTCTTATTTTGTTTTTAAAGTGATAAGTATTAAGTTTTGGATTGTTTGTAAAATGTTAGTTTTGGTTTTTGGTATGTATTAGTTTAAATTATGTAAATGTTATAAATATATTAATATCTATTAGAAGTTTAAGGAAAAAATTTGAATGGTTATACATGTATGATGTAAATATACATATGTGGACCATGTGTTATGCATGTTATGGAATTATGAGGTTATGCAATATTAATGTGGGAATATAATATAATGGCCCACAATGGATATGTAAAAAATAATAGGCCATGTGATTCCACTAGAGGGGAAGAGGAAATGGTAAATCCTCCATTGTTAAATATCAAAGAACCCAACTATTTTTCACCACATACCTTAAATGAAGTCATCCACCTTATTTCACTTATGAAACCAATCATTGATTGCATAACCTTAAAACTCATGATTTTTTCACCATGTTCCTTAAATGAATCCATCCACCTTCTTTGACTTATTAAAACCAATCATTGAATGTATGTGATAGTGTGGTGGAAAATTGCTCTAATGTAGTTATGGAAGCACAAGGTTGAGCATTATCCATGGGGGAACTATACGGGACTTATATTCCCAAAGTCATTAGTAATGTTGGCCATATTTTCTCCAAAATATTTTAATTCCAATGATTAAGAAATTCCATTCCAACAGTCTTCCCCATAGATACATTCTTGTGATTCATGTTGCCTTCTTTGGTTATCCATGATAACCTGGAAATTGACTTGATATGAGAGAGAAATGGTAGTAGGTGAGCATAGAGGTTGGACAAGTTAGGAAACCTTGACCCATTGTACATTTTGTACTCTTTGGATGCCTAATAATCCAAGTATTGATCTTGCAAGGAAATCCTAGAATGCATACCACAATTTGGCTTCATTCCTACACACACTAGAGAGAAATGTAAGGGAATGGTAATCTGGTGGACTATTGAATTGAGAGTTGGACACTGAATACCTAGAAGACGTGATATAATTTTCAGCTAAAGATCTAGCATGGACATAAATTGGAGGGGATCAAGTCGTTATTATTCCATATAGTCGACTTGAAGATTTTATAAATGGGGAGCAATTAGATGAATATGCCCCCACTCATTTTTTTGTTAATACAAAGCGATCTTAAGAAGTGTAGGGGATTATATATACTCACATTAACACATATATGGAATATTCTACATGAGTCTTTATTTGTTTAATATAATTATAAATTTCTAATTCAAGTTCATTATGCAAAAAGAGTGTGGACATGTTTCCTAATTTGTTATCATTGTTCTTATCTAGTTATTGGTGTGCATATGGCTCGAAGTCCACATGTAAACTCCCAAGTAGTGAGATTGCAAGGAATCCACAAGTATCAACCAAAACAAATACAATCAATGCCAAAGCATTAAAGTTTATTGTAGATTTCACTTCATCATGTATCGACTTTATGTTTTCCAAATGATGTTGTTTTAATATACACTGAGTGCAGGAATATTGATAAATGTGGTGGTATTTGTCACAGGAAGAATGTAGTGGGAAGAAATCAAAGATTCAAGTATGCACCACATTTATCATTTGATATACATGCTAGTGTGGAAACGATGATTGAATATGGTTTTAACATTACAATGGTTTGGGACAAATTCATCTCTGATGTGGAGCACCAATCAGGTGAGTTATTCACAGGGGTAACTTGAGATACTTTAATGAAGAGGAAGGATATTTCTAACATTTACCATAATATTACAAATAAATAACATATGAAAGATGAGATAGTTTTTTTTTCTACCAAAAGAAAAATATTGTGCAAACCATACCATTTATTATAGGCATACAAACACATTGGATGCATTCAATGATGGTGAGGTATTCACACAATAATGCCATGTCCATGTATTCCACATTTAGTAACAATATGTATGGGTTACGTATTATTGATCTTTTCATTTCTTTATGGCGATCAAAATGAATTTTTAGGTGTTCACTTTTATATTTATACTTATGTGCTTTGAATGTAGTATCAACTTTATACGTTAATGGTATTCGAAAAAAATCATAATGGTGTTCCAGTGGTTTGGGTGATTTCATCACATAATATTACATATGATATTCACAAATGATTGTCAGTATTATTTTCTATGGGAGTGAAAGAAAACGCATATTGGCATGTATGAGCATTTATCATAGTTGACGTCACTGCTAAGATTAGTGCATTAAGGTTCCACATTTGTTGTTTTTCAAAAGAAATATAAAAAAGTAATGTTACATGAACATATAACTTACTCTCTTATAATGTATCACCATTTCAGGAGTTTAACCAATTCCCGCATCCTGCTATGTGTATGGCATGTCCATCGACCATGGGAGAAACATGTTGGAAGCAAAGTCAAAGTCAAATAAAAGAAATTTCACATTTTTCGTGTATTAGGAGAAATCATGCACTCATTCCAGGATGATGAGTCCGTACAAAAAGATGTTGCAAGAATATTTCAGGAATTCAGTGAAGAGAATTTTTTTATAAAACATTATGACACCACTTGGCTATCCAATGATAAAATATGTAAATGTCATGTAACATTAGATCATGGATTTTTTTTCCATAATTACATGTTTTTAGTCAATACTTTTTAGTTGATGATAAAAAAAAATTCTAGATATGTGGGAGAAATCTTATAGGAAATTCTCGCATTCTAATCAAGACACAAATAATGCAATTGAATCCTACCATAAGTATCTAAAATGTAGATACCTATGTGAGGAAAACAATGCATGCCACAAATGGGTGGATTATTTAATTTTTGTGTTTTTGACAAGAGTTGAATTATATTATATTCATACTTAACATTTAAATGAAGCAAGAATTATAAGGCCCACATGTTAGAAAAACAGGATCGTGGAGCAATAAAATAAAACAAATGCTAAAATAAAACACATAAGATACACAATACAATAGAGACACATATATATGTGGTTCAGCCAGTGTGGGCTATGTCCACCAGAGAAATTTATAGGTCCTTCCTTTATTATTATCCAACAAATGAAGGGATACAAACTACAACACACTTGCTGTAACTTCCTCTTCTTTCTCTCACAGTCTCCTCTCTTATACTACAATATTCACAATGATACATAGCCGCAATACATTTACCTCATAAAAGAGGGTTTTCTTCTAGGGAAAAAAACCCTAACATAACTTCTACCATCAGATTTGCGACCTTATAATGAACGGTCCAAATTTGCAATGAAATTACAATATACATTTACAAGGAAATTTTTCATGGGGTATAAACACGGATGAAAACAAAGACCTCTGAATCAGGAAAATAATCAGGCTCCACAACCAACACCACAAAGTGTGAGAAACAAGAGACTCTCTCAAAGGATAGAGAAATTCAAATACTAGATGAAGATTGTGTGCGCGACCCCAAATATATGAATGAATTTATGGTTTGTAGTCAAAATAAGGATACTCCTAATAACCAGTATAATGTCATATACATAGGGTCCGAGTTTAATTTTTGTCATTGTGATTGGGCGTTAAATGGAAATGTTTGTAAGCATGTCTTCAAAGTTCAAATGTGGGCCATTGAATATGATTTGGACATTAATACATTAGCAAATGTTTCTAGTCTAATTATTGACAGAACTGTATTTTTAGTTGATTTAAATAAAACAAAGACAATGAGCATGCTACCAAAAGACCAAGCAAACAATAACCATGTAAATATTTTATCAGATCATGTTGATCCTGACACTTCAACATAGAACAATCTGATCTTTGAGGTTGATAGATTGCAATTTTTACATGCATCGATTAATAAAAGAGCAAGGAATATTTTGAACAATTTACCTACAAATGTGGACCATTATAAAGAAATTAACAACTTGTTTTGCACTTTAAAATCATAGATAAACAAAAATTTTGTTTGTTCCATGTCTCCATATAAAATCATGACTAAGAGACAACACAGTTTTTTGATTCCACGAAGTAAAAAGATACAACATCATCGTTAGAGACATTCAACTAAGGATAAACCACAATTTCAAATGGTTAGACGGGTTCGCATAAAGTCAAGGAATAGCATGGACAAGAAAATGGAACTAATTTCTTCAAAAGATCATATGAATGTGAACCGAACCTCTTATCATGTGAAACATTATGTTCCAAACAATATAGGTATTTTAATTAGAGATTTTTTATTTTTTTTACATTATATGAATTATATTATTAGCCTCAATGCGATTGTAGAAATGTCATATGATTGTTGTTACAACAAAGGGATCCACATCTCAGAATGAACCTCATCACATCGAACATTTTCAACTTTGATTTATTTTTATTATATTGTCGAGGGTAACATAGGTACACATTTTGAATTTAATGTTGAGAAATGAGAGTCATAAAATTATTTATATAGTTCAATTGAAGCTTGTCTAAATAAATATTTAGTGCATTGTGTCTTGCAATCAACACTTACTTTTTTTTGTTTTAATTGTTTATGTTGTAAATTCAACCAAATCATGTAGCGATCCAATAAATTAGTATAGAAAATCTAACAATCCCATTAATTCCAGATTTGAACATATGATGTTTGGAGAAAGGTAAAATTAATGTTTAAGATGTTGAAAAGTAATTGTAATTGAACGTCAAAGCTTCCCTGAACGACATGCTTCCAGACCAAGGTTCGCAAGTGACACGAGCCCCTGGGGGTGTTGAAGCGACACCCCTACTGCGGGTAAATATACAAAAATGAAGGGATGAATCTTAGTGTATCATGGCAACAAGGCCATTCTTCCACTTACAATACACCATCGTGTATTTAAGTCGTCTGCAAAGGATTCTTCTCAATGACTATTTCAAATTGAAATTCAAAGTTTCCTCAACCGAGACACTTCCCAGCTGAGGTTTGCAAGTAACACGGGCCCCTGGGGGTGCCGAAGTGATGCCCCTACTTCTGGTCAAGATACAAAAATGAAGGGATGAATCTCATTGGATCGTCGTAGCAAGTCCACTCTACCACTTACAATACCTCATCGTGTATTTAAGTCATCTACAAAGGATTATTCTCAACGACCATTTGAAATTGAACTTCAAAGTTTCCCCGGTTGAGACACTTCTCATTCGAGGTTCGTAAGTGACACGGGTCCCTGGGGGTGATGAAGGGACACCTCTACTATGGATCAAGATACAAAAATGAAGGGTTAAATCTCAGCAGATCGTGGAAGAAAGTCCACTATGCCGCTTACAATACACCATCCCATATTTAAGTTATATGCAAAGGATTCTTCTCAAGGACCATTTGAAATTGAACTTCAAAGCTTCCCCAACTGAGACACTTCCCGACCGAGGTTCACAAGTGACGCGGGCCACTGATGGTTCCAAAGAGAATCCCCTATTGCGGGTCAAGATACAAAAACGAAGGGATGAATCTCAGTGGATCATGGAAGCAAGGCCACTCTTCCACTCACAATACCTTGTCGCGTATTTAATTCGTCTGCAAAGGATTCTTCTCAATGACTGTTTGAAATTGAACTTCAAAGCTACCCCGACCGAGACACTTTTGGCCGAGGCTTATACTTGTTCAAAGAATAATTTTTTTTATAATGCATTTAGTTTTTCTTGCTACATAATCTATATGGGAGGAAAAAATGTGTTGTCTTCATTGATGAATTATGTTGATCTTTAGGGTTATAATTTAGGGGAAATAATTGTTTTCCTTCTGTTTTTCATATTTGTTTCTCCTCCATACTATATCATTTTCTTTATTTATGTTTTTTTTGGCAAAGAGTTACAGAGAACAAAGAATTTTGAAAGATTATTTTATAAGACATAAGAAAAATGTTGTATTCATATATGAATTCTATTGATATTATACCTTTCTACTTTTGTTTCCATAGTTTTAAACATTCCCTTAAAATAAAGACTTGTTTTTTTTGTCATTTAGTTTTTATTTCAACATTTTTTTAAATGGATCAATATAATTGTTGTACTCATAATTTCTAAGAATAAATGTTTTGTTATTTTTTTCTTTTCTTTTTCTCATCCATATTAAATAAATATTTATTGATTATTGATTTTTTGAACATACAGTTATGGACAATGAAAGTGTGTCAAAGTTCATTTCAGTGATACATGATATCATTTCTCAACAACAATTTCTTATTGGAATTCAAGATATGATTAGTAGGATAAATGGAACTCCAACACACATTTTCGATGAGATGCTTCATTGTTTAACTAAGTTGAAGGCAATGGTCTATGATTTTTAGCATGTTTCTCATAGGGAATCCGACAGAAAGCTACAAAGAGAATGACTCGAAAGGCAAAGGGGTCATCAAGTTCATGTAGATGTCAGTTGGTGTTGTATTTGTCATAAGTTTAGTTGTACTTTAGAATAGGTTACGTTATGTTTAGCATTTAAGAGATTTTTAAAACTATTGTTTTTTTTATACTTTATCGCTGGTTAATTGTCATATTATTATTGATATGAAATTCATTTTTCTTTTATACATGTCAACAATACGTTATTTCCCCATCATACTATGTATTTTCTCTCGATATGTTGCAATGTCTCATGTTATTCAAATGTTGTAAGTAATTGTAATTGTTCAAATAATATTTGTTTTAATAATGCATTTAGTTTTGTTTGCTACATAATCTATATGGGAGGAAAAAATATATTGTCTTGATTGATGAATTCTATTGATCTTTGGGGTCATAATTTAGGGGAAATAAGTTTTTCTCCATATTATATCATTTTCTTTATTTATGTTTCTTTTTACCAAGAGTTATGGAGAACAAAGAATTTTCAAAGATTATTTTATAAGGCATGAATAAAAATGTTGTATTCATACATGAATTCTACTGATCTTTAGGCTCATCATTTTTCGGAATTAATTTTTTTATTATGTTATTCTTGTTTGTCTAAATTGAAAGCAATGATATGAAATTTTCAACATGTTTGTGATAGCGAGGCAGTTTCAACATGTTTGTTCGAATATCAAAAATATTGATTTCAATATTATAAAATTATTCTCTCCATATTTGGTCATGTGACATACTGTTTAAAGTAAAATTCCATACCAAATTCAAATATAACACATATTTTTCTTCAAATATCACAATTTATATTCAGTTAATGGCAATTAATGTTTTACTTTTAAATTACCATTATATCACATTGCTTTATATTGAACCTCTTGTAATGTCTCCTATGTTACAACATCAAAATAAGTGAGTACAATAGAGGTAATTTGTTTTTTGAAACAACTATTAGGACAAGTGATATGCAACAACAACATATATCAATAATTACACATTAAATCTCGTCACATCACCACACAACCAAAATCTAAATACAACATCACTATTATTCAAGATCAACCATATCACATAAACATAACATAAGATAGCTACTCTCCCAACCTATCCTGCAATGTTAGGACTTCCAAGACACATAATCAACGCTCAAGTCCAGGATACATCCGATTGATTTTGACCATTTAAGGTCTCGGGACTGGCAATTGTTCTTAAGAACAAGGAGATATCTAGTTCCCTTAACCACAATCATACTCCAAATTTTGTGACTAAATCAACAACAATACCCTTCATAAATTCCTTAACACAAAGTATAATCTACTATGATTAAAAAATCATTTAATCATTATTCACGTGAAATGAGAAAAAACATCTTATAACATCTACCGTGAAGCATAACAAAAATTCCACTTAAGACACATGTGATGAATCCACACATTAATTTCTCTAACCAGAAAGTACTAAACTTTTCATATAATACACATACTAATCCAAATAGAAAATAATCAATTTTGTTTCAAGTTAGACTCACAAATTTCATTTAATTCAACCTCTAATCATAAGTGTCAACAACAATTCTTAATTGGTAAAGTTGAGTCGTGATTCCAAAAATATAAAACAATCATTACCTGCATACCTAACATGAATACTTAATCTCTTTAAGTCTCACTCTATAATGTATCATTGAGTTATAACTTAAAATTCTTAAAGAGTATCCTAAAAATATTACCTCTTTTACTATAATAAAAAGGCATCCTAAATCGATACTTAAACTCTTGAACCTTATTCCTAAATGAGTATCACTCTTATTATTATTAGTTTTATAATAATCTTAAAACTATCCTCCCTAATGATCATCACCCCTTATCATTAAGAGTTTTACCATATCTATAATTCCAATTGGATGTGCTTTAAGCTCTTAATAGAGAAGTTCTTAATACAAACTTGATATAGTTGTTCACTCACTTTTTCTTTTTAAAATAACAATTGTGCAAAATTCTAAGTCGATTCCATCTTGGCATACCCATTGACCGCAACCATGCAAGTTTCTAAAGACCCATGTTTTCAAAGTTAATCGGCTATGACCCTACAAATTTTAATTACTAAGATTACCAAATTATTAGGCAGCGCCCCAATCCATTTTCAAATTCATGATCCGACAATTAATTTGGCAGCGACATTAAACCTTAGTTCCAAAAACACAACCATTTCAACAATGATTATATCGCCTAAAAAATTGAATTGCAAATTACTTTTACAACGATTGTATACAGAGCTAAGTTCTCGGATTTCCAATTTTAATTGTAGAGACCCAAGAATCTCAAAATCAAGAATGTGATTCAATTTTAAATTGTAGCTACTCTAACAATTTATAATTTCGAAAGGTATTTTATAAGTCAGAGATCACACAACTCTGAATTTTAGTAACACCACAAATTTGTACAGTGACTAACGAGCTCAAAATCTCAGGCCTGCAATAACTAGACAACGACTCCATACATTTTCTAAATTCACTGGAGTGCACATAACTTAAATAACCATACAATTTTCCTAAATTCAGGAACTAGAAATTGAATTGTCAGCAATAAGGCGACATTCACCAATCGGTTAAGTATTTAATTGACGACATCCAATAAACTCTGAAATCAAGGTAATAAATTTTTAATTGGCAGTGAACCAACAAATTCTTGAATTTTGGGTTGGAAAGCAGTTTGGTAACGAACACAGAACTTGAAATTTGGGTTAAAATTTTATTTGGGTGATACAACAGAAATAGAGTTATTACGCCACCCGAACCTCACACTCAAGAATTTAAGGTTTGAATGCTATGGATTAGGATAACCACCAGTGTGATTTACTCAAGGGAAATCTCGTTGTGATAGGTTCACAACAATCATACACAATTTGGTTTCCAAAAATACAACTAAATATACAATGTTTCGAAATAAAAAAAAATTCTCCAAGGATGTAAACTAATTTAGCAGCGACTAAACAAATCCTACAATTATGGATTTTCAATTAAATTATTCAGAGACAAAATGAAAATCTAACTTTTGGAATTTCCAAAAGCTTAACAACGATCATGCATTTTTTTTTTTTATTAGACTTGCAAAATAATTCGCAGCAACCAAAATAAATTCACACTCAGATCAATAAGGTATTTTGGCAGTGATTTATGTGAATTCTGCATTTACGGATTGGGAAAATAAAATTTTAAAAAGACCCTACGAAATTCTAATTTCGGATTTAGTAAATAAGTTTATAAAGACCATACTAAATTCAATGTCGGATTGCAATAAATTTTCCAAGATCTAACGAAATTGTTTTTCGAATTGCAATAAAACTCGACAACAACCAAAAAAAATCTGTTTCTATAAAAAGCAAGCTAATCGCTGCAACCATGACAAAGTTCAAGCTCAGGAATTGCAAAATAAAAATTTCAGCGACCCAATGAAAAAATAAAATTTTGAGATGTGCGGTTAGTTACAGTGATCATAACATTTTTTATTTCCATAAACTGTTGATTAAATCTGAGAGAAAAATGAGATATAAAATTCAAGATTGGAAAAATTATTTTTCAATGACCCAATGAATTCCCAATCCGGATCTGCAAATTTAAATTGGCAGTGATCATAATGAAATTAAGCATTTTGGTATGTAAATAGAAAAAAGGCAGCATTCATATAAATTTATGAACTCAGGGTTTAAAAAAAAATTAAATGGTAGCTAACAAAGGAATTTTCTAAATTTGGGTTATGATTTTCAATGGCATCGAAGATATGAATTTTTTGAATTCTATGTTGTAGATTAAAATGACAGTGAAAATCTAAATTCTGAAATTTCTAGGTTGCAAAATGAAATGGCAGCAAAATTCTAGTTTCTGAAATTTCTGGGTTGTAAAATAAAATGACAACGAAAATCTAATTTCTAAAATTTATGGGTTGTAAAATAAAATGGCCGCGAAAATCTAATTTCTGAAATTTCTGGGTTGCAAAATGAAATGGCAACAAATATAATAAATTCATGTTCTAGATTACATAATAATCCATCAACGAACTTCCAAATTCGATTCCAAAAATACAAAACAGTTTACAATGAATTTTTAAAAACTCTATCATACAAGTTTACTCTTATTACAATTACAAATTTCAAAATAAGAATACGTAAGCAATTGGCGTTCCTTCCTTCTTTCCGCTTTCTAATTAGAGAGACTTTACCAATACCTCCCAGCCAATGGTAGGGATAATCTTCTTCCCCCTTATCCCCCCGAGCAGCAAAGGGGCCACACACAAGAAACCAACAAACAATAGCTCCAAGGCTTTCCTCATAAGGTAGAGCTTCCACTCTTTCTACAAGCTTGGTATCTCAACTCTCACAAGTAAAACACAATCAAACAATTTTGGCAGCATAACTTTACCAAGAATAAGTGAGATCCATTTCTCTTCTACACCATTTGTTTTATAGAAATTTCCCCAGTGACACATGTTCTCATGCACAAATAATTATCTTTTTAATTAATTTAATTAGTAATATTCACTCACACACTTGTCACACTCTCCCCAAGTTGCACAAGTAATTACCATTTTTATTTTATTAAAAAAAACATTTTTCCCTCACATTCCCCAATGTGTTTATATTTTCACTCTTAGTTGTTCCTGTGTTCCCTAAATTATCATTTAATGAGTGTCTCCTAACTAGATCTTAGTTAGAATTGAATTAGGAGTCTTCTTCTAGTTAAGTTGGTGGTAACTTGACTCTAGATATTATTCTATGTGTACACATATTCTCTCATATTTTATTTCTTTCTATTTTAAAAATCTCTTTTATTATTTTCATGCACACATGTGCATTTTATCCAACCTTTAAATTGTATTCCCCATTTTTCCTAGAGTTTGATTATATTAAATCCAATCTTTTCACTTAAGTCATAATCCATTTAGTCCTTTAATTAAATTTAGACTTAGATGTAGTCTTATACTTATGCTTGAAATTTGTTGGGATTTATAAAATAAAAATTTATTGTTTAAATTAATTATTTTATTCCAACAAGGTCTAATCATTTCAATGTTTTCTAAGACACCTAGATTTATTGACTCAAGTTTTAATTATGCGATGTGCCCTTCAAGACGCACCTCCGTGCTCCAAGGGTGTCACTCACCTTTGACTGGTTTTGGAAGTTTGCCCGACCCTTGGAGTCAACACTCCACTTGGTCGACCTTGTGAGAGACTAAGGGATTTTAAGGAATAAGGACTCTGCCTTATTGTGCAACCCTTAGAAATACTCATGAGCGATTGTCTTAGTCCGCCCTCACGACATCATGGACCTATCAAACTAGGTAATCATTAACCTACCATTCGGCCATGGCGAGAGTGCTAGTAGGCCGTGACAAGGACGTTTCGACACCTCTCCCTCAATGTTTGGTTTCTGTGCATGGCCCCTCTACTCCTTATGTGAGTCGAATTAGCAAGCATCATCAAGTATGCATCTATTGACAAAAACCATGTCAATAATCCATATACTTAAATCATATTGTAATCAATCATATGTCACATGTGCATAAAATGAAATACTCAATCAAAATACAATCCACTCATTGACTCAATCTGGAGTCCAAGGAAGTTCATTGATGCCATCAACATCCATAACCTATCATGTGTCCTACACACTTAGGAAAACTTTTCAATAGCATCTTTCAATACATATACATCAAAATGGCTATAAGTCACAATACATCATCATCATCATATATAACCCATAATCGAAACGAAATCATAATATACTATAAATGGATCACTTGCACACAAGTGTTCTCAAAGAATGTGTCAATAAAAGTGTGCTCAATAGAGAGGGATGTTACACCTCTTGACATATTACGATTCAAGTCTCTCTTTATGCAATAACAATAACATTCAATTTTACGATAAGCTTTCTTATAAATGTTGCACCGAGAATCCAAATTTTGTAAATGCGCATTTACAAAAGTTGGATTCAGTATCTGCGCATATACAGAAGCATGCATATGCAGAAGCCAACTTCCATAAATGTGCATTTATTGAAGCAACTTTCGTATATGTGCATTTATGGAAGTTGGATTTCGCATATGTGTGCTTTCGTATATGTGCATATACTAAATCCAACTTTCATAAATGGGCATATATGGAAGCCCACATATACTAAATCCAACTTCCGTAAATGTGCATATATGGAAGCCCGCATATACTAAATCCAACTTCCGTAAATGTGCATTTACTGAAACTAGCAACTTCTATAAATATGCATTTATGAAAGTTGAATTTAATATTTTCACATATACAGAAGTACATATATACTGAATCTTCCATATATGCACATATGAGTGCTTCCATATATGCGCATATACTGAATCCAGCTTTCTTAAATGCTCATTTACGGAAGTTGGTTTCTGTATATGCACATTTACATAAGTTGTCTTTTGTAAATGTGTGCTTCCATATATGTGCATATACAGAAACTAACATCCATATATGTGCATTTACAAAAGACTTCTTCCATAAATGCTCATATATGGAAGTTGGCTTCCGCATATGCACTCTTCCGTATATGTGCATATACTAAATCCAACTTCCATAAATGCTCATTTACGGAAGTTGACTTCCGTAAATGCACATTTATGGAAGTTGTCTTTCGTATATGTGTGCTTTTGTATATGCGTATATACAGAAGCCAAGTTACGTATATGTGCATTTACAGAAGTAGCCTTCCGTAAATGTGCATATAAGGAAGTTGGCTTACGTATATGTATGCTTCTGTATATGCACATTTATGAAAGTTGGCTTCCGTATATGCGAATTTATGGAAGTTGGCTTCCATATATGCATGCTTCCATATATGTGTATATACGCAAGCCAACTTACATATATGCTCATTTACAGAAATAGTTTTCCATAAATGCATATTTATGGAAGGTATCTTTCGTATATGCGCATATACGGAAGCCAACTTCCATAAATGCACATATACAGAAGACAACTTTCGTATATGCATGCTTCCATATATGTGCATTTATATAAGTTGGATTCCATATATGCACGCTTCCATATATGCACATATACTGAATCCAACTTCTATAAATGAGAATTTGTGAAATTTAACTTCCATAAATGCACATATATGAAAGTTGCTTCCATAAATGTACATATACAAAATTTGGCTTTCGTATATGTGCATATATTGAATCCAACTTCCGTAAATGCGTATTTAAAGAATTTGGCTTCTGCATATGCACATATGCTGAATCCAACTTCCATAAATGCGCATTTACAGAACTTGACTTCATTATATGCGTATTTATGGAAGTTGTCTTTCGTATATGCATGCTTTCATATATCACATATACAGAAGCCAACTAATGTATATGTGCATTTACAGAAGCAACCTTTCGTAAATGCACATTTATAGAATTTGGATTCCATATATGCGTATTTATAGAAGTTGACTTTCGTATATGCACATTTATGGAAGTTGGCTTTCGTACATGTGCTTATACGGAAGCCAACTTACATATATGTGCATTTACTGAAGAAGTATTCCATAAATGCACATATATGGAAGTGCATATATACATAAATCAACTTCCATACATGCACATATACAAAATTTGTCATCCGTAAATGCGCATTTACAGAAATTGGCTTCCATATATGTGCTCTTCCATAAATGCACATATATTGAATCCAACTTCTATAAATGGGAATTTGCGAAACAAACTTCCATAAATTCACATATACAGAAGTTGTCATAAGCACACATATACGGAAGGTTTCTTCCATAAATCCAACTTTCGTATATGCGCATTTATGGAAGCAACCTTTCGTAAATGTGCATTTAAGAAAGTTGGTTGTCATATATGCACCCTTCCGTATGTGTGCATATACTAAATCCAACTTCCATAAATGAACATTTATGGATGTTGGATTTCGTATATGTGCATTTATGGAAGTTGGCTTTCGTATATGAACATATACTGAATCCAACTTCCATAAATGCACATTTATGGAAGCTGGATTTCGTAAATGTGTGCTTCCATATATGCGCATATACTGAATCCAACTTTTGTAAATGCATATTTATTTATGGAAGTTGGATTCAGTATATGCGCATATACGGAAGTGCACATTTACGAAAACCAACTTCTATAAATGCACATTTATGGAAGCTGGATTCAGTATATGCGCATATACGAAAGCACGCATATACGTAAGCCAACTTTTGTATATGTGCATTTAAGGAATCATGGATTTACGGAAGTTGGCTTCCGTATATGTGCATTTATGGAAGTTGTCTTCCGTATATACGCACTTTCGTAAATGCGCATATAAGGAAGTTGGATTCCATATATACGCATTCCAACTTCCATATATGCGCATTTACAGAAGAAACCTTCTGTATATGCGCATTTACGGAAGTTGGATTCCGTATATGTGTTCTTTCATAAATGCACATATACTAAAGCCAACTTCCGTAAATATGGATTTACGGAAATTGGATTTAGCATATGTGCATATACAAAAGCACCCATATACAGAAGTCAACTTCTGTAAATGCACATTTACGGAAGTTGGCTTCCGTATATGCATGCTTTCGTATATGCACATATACTAAATCCAACTTCCATAAATGTGCATTTATGGAAGTTGTCTTTCATATAAGCGCATTTACAAAAGGCTTCTTCCATAAATGTGCATATACAAAACTTTTGTAAATGCACATATATGGAAACCAACTTTCGTATATGTGCATTTACGGAAGCATCCTTCCGTAAATGTACATTTATGGAAGTTGGCTTCCGTATATGCATGCTTTCGTATATACACATATCCTAAATCCAACTCCCATAAATGTGCATTTACGGAAGTTGGATTTCATATATGTTCATATACGAAAGTTGGTTTTTGTATATGCCAACTTTCGTATATCTGCATTTACGGAAGCAACCTTTCGTAAATGTGCATTTATAGAAGTTGACTTTCGTATATTCGCGCTCATGTATATGCACATATACTGAATCCATTTTTCATAAATGTGCATTTATGGAAGCTGGATTTTGTATATGAGCATTTATGGAAGTTGGATTACGTATATGCACGCTTCCATATATGTGCATATACAAAGTTGGCTTCCGTATGTGCACATTTATAGAATTTGGCTTCTGTATATGCACATATATAGAAGCCAACTTCCATAAAAGTGCATTTGCGGAAGTCACTTCCATAAATGCACATTTATGGATGACAACTTTTGTATATGCACGTTTTTTTATATGTGCATATACTGAATCCAGTTTCCATAAATGCGCATTTACAAATGTTGGCTTCCGTATATGCACATTTATGGAAGTTGATTTTTGTATATGCATGCTTTCGTATTTACACATTTACTAAAGCCAATTTCCATAAATGCACATTTACGAAAGTCACTTCCATAAATGCACATTTACGAATGATAACTTCTGTATGGTCCATCTACTCCTTATAGTAACCAATCAAAATTTTCTTGACTTAAAATTAGCTTAACCCTAGTTTAATTTTATGGTTTGAATGCATTCATTATTTCTTTATCATGGTTTGCTTACCATGGTTTTGTTGTGGTCCTTGTTTATAATTCTATAAAAAATTATTTAATTGTTCTTTGTATGTTTGGAATAAATGGTAAATATCATGTGCTTTAGTAATTTATATAGTTTTTTTTGTTTTTTTTTAATCCTTGAATAATTTTGTAACAATTTTTTAAATTTTAAATTCTTTAATCTGGTAA
>ML776637.1:30845-62835 GCA_009831015.1 Picea engelmannii
TTCCCCAATAGTTTAGCCAAGACCGGACATCTTTATGCCATCCTTGCTTGAGTCGATGGTGGTTATGACTTGATTTTGAAGCAATTTTAGGTAGCCTCTTGTCTTCCATGTTGTTTAACTTGTTCTTATACATTAGGTATCTATTCATAGCCATGCTCTCAAGGGGGGAGAGGTTTGTTTCTAAGAGGAGGATGGGATAGGGCGTATTTCCTTTAATTTTGAGATTATAGGTTATAAAATTCTTTTGTATTTTCTCTATATTTCTCCAAGATTCACGAGAGATACTACAACCCCATACTTCACATCCATAAAGAATAACAAGTGTAATAAGAGTCTCAAAGAAGAGTTTCTTATTATCCCAAATCCAAAGATCAACTAATTTACAATTGTTTTCAAGCCCATCATAAGCTTTCCATCCCCCAATAATCCTTTTCTCAATGCTATAATTCCAATTGAGCTTGTGGTGAATATCAATTCTAAGATATTTGTATAAGTCACTTCCTCCAAGTTGTTGTTGTCTTATACAAAGGTATCATAAGGGATCTTATTGGATTTAATAATCATGACCTTAGTCTTATCAATATTAATAGTCATACCCATATTGAAGTAAAAATCCTTGAGGATTCTTAGTTGGTTTTCAAGATCATGGGGACTCCTTGCCATAAGAATGATATCATCGACATAAAGAAGAAGATTGATGACTATACCAGTGAGAGTAGGGCCGACACAACCTTCTTTTTCCAAGCATTCTTCTAACTTGTCAATGTATATGCCAAAAAGGGTAGGGGACAAGGGAAAACCTTGTTTGAATTAGATATATAAAAGGAGTGTGTGAATATGTTCTTTCTCTCACTTTTCTTATATTTAAATCTTTATATATATGACATCACATAAAACAAGTGTACATGATTATGACAATGTTTTATGTTATTATGAATTTATAAAGTTGTCTGTAATGTTTGATGTAGTAGAAAAGACTTGAGAATATAAAATATATTTTTGATTTTTTAATTTATCAAGAATTTTTTATCTTTAATTTTTTAAAAACAATTTCACTTTTTAAAGTGTTTTTTATTGAAAAAATATAATATCGTATATATTAGTATTAATATATTTTAATTTTTTATTAATGATTATAAAACTATGAAATTATTAAGTTTCTCGCACTAAAAAATGAATTTTAAAAGAGTATAATAAAAAAATATACAAAATTACTTATAAATTATAATGGACATATGTCATAATTAAGATTTTGTCAACAAATTCTAAACATGCTCATCCAATCACCTTATACTTAAAAAGTGAAACTGCATTGATTGATGTATATGCTTTATTCTAAACATAAAACTATAAAAAGATATAAGTATGCAACTCAAACCAAATTAAATGTAAAATTTTGCTAATGATTATATAAACTTATAAATACATACAAACTTACTTTGTGTTGCCACATTGAATGTGAAGATCGTTGTAGCATTTGATATGTTTCATTTACATTCTTTTCAATTTTTTGACCATGTTTTGGGGTTTGTAATGATTGTAATGGTTCTAAAAAATACACCTGCACCATAAAGAATAAATGATATATAGATTAAAAAAATTAAATCTATATAATCAATGACAAATCACAAAAAAAAATCCAAAAAAATAGAATATTCATTTTTCACCTTGTCATTCTAGTAGAATACAATAATTTATATGTTAATCTTTTTATGAAATAGGTTGTATGGAAGCAAAACTCACTTCCCCCAAAATCCCTTGAAATCTAAGTAAGCATTGTAATGGTTGAAAACTTGATGCTGGTTGGATATCTTAGTTATTGGATCTATATTCAACAACAAAACTATGTGGTTATCTCTCTGGGGAATTTTGTTGATCAAGCTAAGCATATCAATAACAATGGGGAATCAGTATACAATTGATAACAAAAATAAATACCATCTAATGTTAAAATGTATTGAAAATCAATGCATGCAAAAATGTTGACTCAACTCCATAGTCATTGTTATTACTACTTTCCCCAAAGTTTAATATATGGGCATGTCCATCCAACTCTTCTTCCCCTACATCATTAGAAGGAATTGTTATTTCTTCTTGTTGTAAAGAAATATTTATCCGTTCAGTTGTGTCCATACATCTACGAGGTAAACTTTGATCCCAACGATTCATTTTTTCATGATTTTTTTTCTTTGAATCATTGTTGAGTTGATCAAATGTAGCAACTAACTGTGAAAAAGAGTTTCAATTAATTTAGTTAATAATAATAAAATTATATTATTATAAAAACAAAGACATACAAATGCTAATAAATACTTACAACGAAAATAATTTCTTCATTGACAAATCTTTTATATTCCTGTTTGTGTGCACGACACAACCTTACATCTACATCATATTGAATTTTTTTATTCTTCCTTTTAACCTTACTTGGTGATTTGACAGTGCGTTTAGAATTTCCATCTCTTACTTGACCTCTTGGGCATGGGGGAATTGGAGGGATATTATGTATGATATCACGATGGTGATTAAGGCCAGATAATTTTGATCGGGTCAAGATATTGACACAATCACCAACCAAACAATAAAATACTTGTTTAGTGCATTTGATAACTACATCACATTCATGCCTATTTTCCTCCATTTTCTCAATTCCCTATAAATGAATATGTAAACAGCAATGATGTTAGAATGAGTATAAAAACACCTTTAAAAAATAAGCAACGATTTCATATGCCTATCTATTCTAGGAATGATATCTACACTTATGTGTGATAATAAAGGCATTGCTACATGCAACATATGTTGTGGCGTTTCCTCTATGCATTATAATGATGTCCATGTTCACACCAGGATTCTGAGTTACAAACGATCATCACATCATCTCATAAATGCCTCCCTTATAAATTGGTTATAATAAGGAAAAAATATAGACAAAGATTATGAATCAATTGAACACTTTTACAAAAATAGAAATAAATGAATTCCTCTCATTTTAAGCCAAACATTTTAACTACTTCCAAAAAATATAGTAAAAATAAAAATCATATAAAAGAACTTATGCTATAATATTAACGTTTGTTGTTATATTTGGGAATGGTTATATATTTATAGTGTAGAAAGATGAAATATGAATAAGACTAATGATTAAATTATTTTTTTTTAGATTTAAAAAAATAAAAAGTATCATAATTATAATAATAAAATAAAGAAATATAATGTTATTTTGACTCTACCCCAAAAAATTTTAAACGGTTTTATAAACATAACAATCTAGAAACTTAACTTTAAATGTTAGTAAAGGAATAAAAAAAAGTTCAACTAGTTTTTTTAATAGTATTAATATAGTAGAGTTAATTTAATTTGTAATGTTTTTATAATATATATCATATTTATATGATATCAATATAGATTTATAGGGTTGTGCCATTTCAAAATTTGAGTCATTCTAAATTTTTTGAGAAGGATTGTATAATTCACAACCATTTCAAGTTGTGGTCTCAAAACACTCACTTAAATTCTTGTGGTTTGATTTTATTTTAGCTTATGAATTGAATTGCATTGGAATTGGTGACATTAGATGCATAGTTGTAATGTCATTTCTAAATTGTATTTATCATAGGGATTTTGATCAGTATTGAAGAAGTTATAGTCATTTAAATTGCAGCCTCAAAAACTTAGTCACGCAAATGACCTCCAATGAAAAGTAACTTATTTTTTCAAATCCCTAGTTCAATTTGGGCTTTCACAAGGAATTTGTCTTTCAAAACGAAATTCGATGGTCCTAGTATTGATGAAAACAAAGGTAGTAGTAACTCAAAATCTCCCACTCATTGGAGTTGCATTTTATTACTAATTTAAGTGATGATGTTTCCATATGGTCGAAGTTGCTACATATGTATTTAATTCAGCAATAATTCTCCCTGTGTATCATTCTTGATGTTGGGCTACAATATCATCAAGCATAAGTTTATTATCTTTGGAAAACCTAGCTATAACTACTAAGAGATTATCCCATTAGTTTAGGAGACTACTAAACATGATCATGCATCTCCCCTCCTTGATCACTTTTATTTCAATGGATTCAAGTTGATTGACTTTTGAGTTGAAAGAATTATGGATTTTAATGATCATATAGCCTTCATCTTCAGGTTGTAAAAAACCTTCCTTCTCAAAAATTATTAACTAGGAACATTGTATCATATGTGGATTCCAACTTCTCTGAAAATACTTTTTTTGTTTTGGAATCTTGATTATTCATGAGAAGAGAATCACGAAGGTGCATTTTTAAAACAACCTTATCCTTCTCTTCCATTATACCCCAAAAATCAATTTGTTTTTATGAAATACATATCCCAAACAAACCCATTCGAGACTTCCCCTCATTCTAATGATGGTATCCAAGGTAAACTAGATCTTTATAGATTAAGGATGATATAACAATAAACTAAATAATATATCCCTATGTTACTTACAAGAATTGATCATGGGTAGTGAGGATAATACCTCTCAATCTCCCATGCTATACCAAATTTACAATATTCTAATCATCCTTATAAGTATTTTTACAACTTAGTTCGACAAATGGTAACAAAAATATCTCCCTCCTCGAGGATGAGCTCTATCTTGGTCTTCCATATATTATATTTGGACATGCGAGCTTTAAATTTTAGTCCTTGAACTTCTAGATGCCATATATTATGCTCCAAAATTTGCTTTGTGTGTTTAAATTCTATGAAAAATAGGTTTTCATAGTTGCACTCCTCAACCATGAATATTCTTGATGACCATGTTTCATGACATAAATTCTTTGAGTGTCGACATCAACCAAGGTACCCTTTTGAAGCCTATTTTGGCCATTGGTCTTCAATTGATCTATGTGTAATGTCTCATGCAATAATAACTACTCTCAATCTCCCAACTTCTATGTCCAACCATGTTAAATGGAGGAAATCCCTTGGCTAAACCCTAAGATTCATCAAGCATACAATACACTCATACCACATGAGAAATATCTCTATATCTCTAATCCCACGTGTTAAGTTTATTAACTACAACATAAAACATTTTAACAACAAAAGTAATTATGGAATGTCCCCATCTAATAATCCCAACACATGAAAAGTATCTATGACCACGGGATTCCAAATTTTGACTGACAAAAACCAAATATTCATAATAACAACTAATTGAGCATCTAAAGAAGCACCAACGTTTAATATAATGCATGTTTAAGTGTGAATAAATACAATGCAGTGAAAATATCAAACATATTGTCACACACAACATGCATAATACAATGATTCTCATAATATAAAATGAACACAAATTTTGCATATATTCGTAGACAACAATAAATAAATTGTCTTTAATTAAAGAATTCCCAACCAACTATGTGTAAGAGTGGTTTTCCACCCAATTGCAGGTATATGTTGTTGTTTCCACCCAAAGGTTAGGCTATGAGGCCACTAGGTTGAAGGAAACAACCACATGCTTCTCTCTCTCTCTCTCTCTCTCTCTCTCTCTCTCTCTCTCTCTCATCCTCATCCCAACCCATTTATTATCATGTTTAGACAATATTCTCACTACAAAGAATTATAGACATTTCATCCATCCATTAGCAACCAAGGAACTCTATTCCAATACCCCAGAAAAAATAAGGAAGGCTTACCTTTTCTCTATTCAATAGTCCATCAAATTAACATTCCCTTACAATGCTCTCCAGTGTGTGCAGAAAATAAGTAATTTGTTGTATGCATTCTAGGATTTCCTTGCAATATCAATGCTTGGCTTCTTAGGCATCCAAAGAGTACAAAATGTACAATGGGTCAAGGTTTCCTAACTTGTCCAACCTCTATGCTCACCTACTACCATTTATCTCACATCTCAAGTCAATTTCTAGATTATCATGGATAGCCAAAGAACGTAACATGCATCACATGAATGTCTCTATGGGGAAGGTCGTTGGAATGGAATTCCTTAATAATTGGAAATAAATTATTTTGGGGAAAATATGTCCAACATTACTACTGACTTTGGGAATATAAGTCTTGTATAGTTCCCCCATGGATAATGCTCAACCTTACTATTCCATAACTACATTAGAGCAGTTTTCCACCACAATGTCACATGCATTTAGTGTTTGGTTTTAATAAGTCAAAGAAGGTTGATGGCTTCATTTAAGGAACATGATGAAAAAATCATGAGTTCTAAGGTTATGCATTCAATGATTTGTTTTAATAAGTGAAATAAGGTGGATGGATTCATTTAATATTTGGGTTCTTTGATATTTGGCAATGGAGGTTCCCCTCTAGTGGAATCAAATGCCCTCTTATTATTTGCATAGCCATTGTGGGACATTATATTATAGTCCAACATTAATATTGCATAACCTCATAATGTCATAACACGCATAACACATGGTCCACATATGTATATTTTCATCATACATGTATAACCATTCAAATTTTGTCCTTAAACTTCTAATAGATATTATTATATTTATAACATTTACATAATTTAAATTAATACATAACAAAAACCAAAACTAACATTTTACAAACAATCCAAAACTTAATACTTATCACTTTAAAAACATTTAATACGTATCACTTTAATAATAAAATAAGAAAACAATCACCATTGAACACGATAGATTCACATCTTCATATAAAACATCAAAATAAATTTTGTATTACCATGGAAAAATAGTACATCAACCTCACATAATCTATATAAGAGCAATCCATGGTATACTGCATCTAGATGGACATACCAATCTCCTAAAAGATAAGACGTGTATTCATACATTTATCACATGCTCTCATTATTTATCATAAGTGGAAATACGATTCACACACTTTCTAATATATCTCACGCAAGGTAAAATGCGGTGCATTTATGATGTAAAATTTTGACATGAGGGACTGTTGTTGTTTTGCAGCCAATAAAGGCCCTGCATTTTCCATTTATTTTGAAAGAAACGTTTGGCGGCTCTTCAAATTTTTCTACATCTTTTAAAATCGTTAGAGAAGGATGTTGGCACATTTAAAATCTTGAGAGAAGGATATTGTCACACAGGTAGGAATTTCAAAATGTTTTTGTTTTGATAATTTTAATACTTGTTTTTCCTGTAAATGAGAAATTTGACAGGTGAGAGAAATTTTTAACTGTAAAATACAAGAAAATAACTTGAAATTTGTAACCGTAAAATACAAGTAAATAACCCCTCACAAACAATTTGGTGTCTCTCAAATTCCATCATCAGTTGGCACACAGGTTTTCTTTTGAAGAGACAAAAGATGTGTTGTCCCTTGCAATGGGTGCAATAGAATCTTTCTAAGAAAAAAAGCTAATCCTCAAGATCTCGATTATCTGGTAAAGGAAATTTGTCATGATTGGAGTTCTTCGTGTGGGGTGATTACATTATGTTTGTACTCTTGCATACCAATTGGAAATCGTAATGATATTGTGAATCTGAGAGGATGGGAAATAGGGCCCACAAGATAAGTTGTACCTTACATACAGTATCCAATAGTCAGTTTTTCGAACAGGGAGGGGATCAAGGAAATGCCCTTACATATAGAGAGCACTTACTCGTTGATTTCTCATACAACAACATGAAATGTATGGTTAAAGAGTTGTGACCAAATTGTAAATTCGAGAAGATGGGAAATCAGGGCCCGCAAGATAATATCCACCCTGTAGACATTATCCAATATTCTATTTTTTTGCCCCGGGAGGGGATCAAGGCAATGCCCTTACATATAGAGAGTGTTTACTAGTTGATTGCTCATACAATGGGAGGAAATCGATGATTAACGAGGTGTGACGAGATTGTGAATTCAAGAATATGGACAATTTAGGCCTACAAGATAAGCTCTACCTTATAGACATTATCCAATATTCTATTTTCCAGTCCAAGGAGGGCATGAAGGAAACACCCTTGCATATAGAGAGTGCTTACTAGGTGATTGCTCATACAATAGCAGGAGGTAGAGAAGCAACTCTTGATCCTTTATTGCAAAATCACTTTTCCTTGTTTCTCTGCACCAATCAGATTATTTTGTCTAATCGACCCTTCTGTGTTTATTAAATACATAAACTTATATTATCTCATTTCAAATTTCACTTGGTTTTTTGGTCTTATGATTTTTAGAGAATACAATTTCTAATGTTCTACACATTGTTTAACTGGTATCCTAGTTTTTTGGGGTAAATGTTTTACGAATTGCAGTCTGATCATTTTCACAGAATATATAAATTTCTAATCTTCTACACATTGCTTTCCTGATATCCTAGTTTGTAACTAAGAGTTGTATAAAAATCCTTCAAAAAACTAGAGTTACAAAAGTCATCTAGAGGTTCGGATTGTAATAACTGAACTTCCCCAAGGGGAAACCAGTTCAGCCAGCTGATAATAGTAAAGGAAAATGTTTTAAGCTACCAGTCTTAGAAATGATAAAACTTAAACAAATAAACAACATATCAAGCATGGTCCTGGCCTCCATGAGGCAGAAGAAAGTCAAACATTTGGCTAAAATGACATGAGGACACCTGTGTCGGTCATGTGGTTGGCCTGAAGCATGGACACGCGAAATGGGAGGTCGCAAAGGTCGTTGGGTCCACAACTTCCTCTTCGACGATTGTCACCCCCCACTCCATGTGAAACACCTGTGTTGCCCCCTCCCTTCCAGCTTCGGCCAATGTACCACTCTCTTCCAAGGCCTCATTCATGGTCGTTTCTACATCGACGTCGTCTCCAAGAACTTCCTCTTCGACAGGTGTACCTCTTGTAACATCCCTCTCTTGCGCACGTTAAACGAACTTATTCTTTCAGGACACTTGCTTGCAAGTGATTCCGATTTTTATACTATTGGTCGTTGATTATGATTATGAGGAATTATGGATGAGATTATATGTTATTTTGTTGAATTGACATAGACATGTGTTATTGAATCGGTTCTCCTGAGTGTGTAGGATTTGGACCTCGAGGATGCAGAGGCATTGATGAAACCCTTGGACTCTGGATCGAGTCAGGGAGTGGACTATTGAGGTTGGACTATTGTATATATGACATATGTGCATCTAATTAGATGTTATGATTATGGATTTTATTTCTTGACATAATTCGTTGATGATGCAGGCTGACGATAGCTTGCCGACAAGACTCACATGTGGAGTAGAGGGGTCACGCATGACTACCTGAGACTTTGAGGGAGAGGTGTGGATAACAGCCCTGCCACAGCCTACTAGCACTCACATCGTGGCTCAAACTGTAGGTTAATGATTACCTAGTTCAAGAAGACCCATGATGTCGTGAGGGTAGACTGCGACAGTCGCTCACGATGATTCTAAGGGGTGCACAATAAGGCAGGGGCATTATTCCTTAGAAGCCCTTAGTCTCCCACAAGATCGCCTGGCGGAGTGTTGACTCCAGGGGTTTATGATGTCTACCAAGTCATTCAAAGGCGAGTGGCACCCTTGGAGCACGTAGTGTGCCCTGAAGGGCACATCGCTCAAGGGAAACAGAATGAGACGAGTGGCACCCTTGGAGCACCCAGTGCGTCCTGAAGGGCACATCCCGTTGTTAACTAATAAGTGACTAAACCTAGATGGCCTTAGAACGAATGATGTGATGAGAAAGTTTTAAAAACAATTTTTTTCCCTAATAAAAATGTCGCCCAGCCTCGAAAATTAAATTTAGGTCTAAGTGATGCTTATGAAAAAAAATAAAAAAATAAAAATAAAATAATCATAATCATAATCATAATCATCTTTAAACATGTGACGAGAAGGGGGTAAGTCATTCAATTAATTTATAAAAATCAAATTACTTTGGGGGATTACATTTTTAACGTAAAAGGAAATAATTCTTTTGTTACTTATGTTAATTAAAAATTTATTAATTAAAAGAAAAAGGGGGAAAAGGTAATTCCGTACACTTGCTAATTTGAGTTTTAGATAAAAAGGGAAAGAGGGAAATTTAAAAGAATTAGGAAAATTAAGGGAAAAAGGGGGAAACTTAAAGAGAAAGGGAAACATAAGGAAAAAACAAAATGACTAACTTAGCAAGGAATATAGCATTTAAGAACTTTCTAAATTGAACTCAACTAGTAAATTAGTAAGGGGGTAAGTCATTAAAATGTGTAAGGGAATATGGGGACACCTAGGAGCGATTCTAGGAATTCTTTTAGGTGGGTGAGGGAAATAGGAGTAATTAAATAATTAATGAAATTAATTTCTGGTGCAACAAGGGGATGGGTGACACATGTACAGGGAGGATTTTTCTGAATTAAATTATTGAACAATAAATTAAATGGGAATTTGGGAAAGAAAATGACTTAGAAACTCTATATAAATGAGGGAGGAGGAGGAGGATGGATGGGTTATGTTATGCATAACATTACACTGTAGAATTTTAGACTTGACTGACTTCTCTTGTGGGAGTTGGGATACCCAACTCGATGAGGAGTGGTAGCTCGGCCTTGCGAGGTGAGCTGGGAGCTAGTTGATCTCTGGTTTAGTGTGTGTGGCCCCTTCCTAGCTCGGGGGGCTAAGGGGGAAGAAGAGTACCCCTATCATTAGCTGGGGGGTACCGTTAAAGTCACAACGGTCAGCAAGCGGGAGCTTAATGGAGCGTGCGGGACAACGACTCAGAGCGGGCGACTTGGGCTATAGTACACTTGCTTTTATTATGGATGATAGATTATTATTGACCTTACACTTTCATTTATGTACTTTTAACTGTGTAAAGAAGGTGTTGGACTTAGCATTTTAATTGAGAACTTAATTTTCCCTTAGCCTTAAACTCACTGCTTGACTTGAGTCCCTTGGATTTTGATCCTTGAATGTTGTGACTGTCCTATTGGTTTTATTGATTTATTGTGAAGAGTTGTTCTTTACTTCATCATCATCCCTAGATCACCATTCCATGCCTAAGAATTCATCCAGGAGCCGGATCAATGGTCATCACTTCGGTGTTAATAGACCTATAGATCCTAAAGCCCTTCTTTTTTGTGTGTGGATGATGAGCGAAGGATAGTTTGTCTGACTGTCTACCTCTGTTGGTTTTTCCTGGTTGAGTGATTATCTTGCGCCTTGTTATGATTGATTACCTCTATGATTTTTATTCCCTTCCCCCTGCAAACTGCTTATGATCCTCTACATTGATCCCTACGTTTTGATACCCTTCCTGGCAATTATTTAAGGTTGTGTTTTTAATGCTTCTCCTGGCGATTTTATTGTGTGTTTTTCTTTACTACTAGTCTTCCATTACTCTGCGATTTTACTCATCCATGGCCACTCTGGACTATGTCTTATTCTTCCATTACTCTATGTTTTATCTTATTCAATTGCATTTACTCTCTGCAATTCAACACACTTAACCACAAAAATTTTAAACTCTGCGTTCTTCATATATTCTTGGATAATTTACACTGCATTTTTTTCTTTTTATCACCTTTAATGGAAAATTATACCTGGTGGTCTTACCCATACCACTACAATGTCAGTGTGAAAGTGATACCTCGCTTACTCACCTTACCCAACATCTATTCTTAGTTTTTTCAATGTGCATGCTAGCGTTTTCTTTTTCCTGTGTATTGGTTGGGATTTATTATCTTTAGACTGCACCTTTAACATACTTTGGACAACAAATAATGGTACCCCCTGCAAAGTCTTGTTACATATTGAGTTATGATGCAGGAGCATCGTACAAAGCCAAAGAACGTGCCTAGCCAAAGGAACAACTGAACGCGTGGATGAAAAAGGGCACGTTTTTATGAAAACGTTTTGAATTTTGAAGTCTGACGCATTAATGTAATAACTAGGAGAAGCGTACTTGCATTTATGTCTTGGAGATATGAACAGATCTGGAGGAATTACTCTCATCTATAGAATGTAATAGGCATTTAAGTCTATTAATGTAAAGTAGGTAGATATGAATGTTAGATTAGACAGTTTAGAAGCGTAGGAGGGAAAACGGATATAGACACCCTCACCTTTGTATCATTGTAACAGTAGGATGATCATTCAGAATTCATAAGATGTAGAGTTGTAGAGAAGAACCCATGTACAATAGCACTTGAGTTAATATATGAAGCTTTGACTCAACTTTCATGGTGTTATGAGGCTTACTGTTTACATTTGTTGAATGGTATGTTTCCAGTTGATTTGTTTCTCTGTTATGCATTTGTTTCAATGTTGTGTTGTGTGTATGATTTCACATTGAATGTATCAAGTTTGAGAGAGAATAAGAATGAGTTTCAATTGTTTCTCTTCCTAAGAATTTCCTGCAAGGTGTGTGTTGACGAGGATCTGAGTTTTATCTCAGAAAACTCAAGAGAGATATCGTTGTTCTCATACCAAAAGAAGTGCAGGTGAAGCACAGAGTCGTGCAAGGTGTGCGCAGGCTGGTGTAAGCCTTAGAATTTATCAACTAAGGTGAAGGTCGAGGGACTACTATTAAAAAGAGTGCACAGGGTCGAAGAATCAAATAACCAGAAGTTATTTGAAAGTTTGCCGCAAGGAGTGTGAGCAGGAACCTTTTGGAAGGCTTGAGTTGGCAAGTGAAAGCTCAGGAGAGATAACGCCTTTGAATTTTTCAAAGGGAGACAGAGATTGAAACTGTCGTATAGAAATTAAGTTCAGGAGGGAGAACACTCAGTCGTTGGGAAGAGGTCATTGAAGCATGAATCAGGCGGTTAGAATTCTCCGTGGAGAGCTTGCGAAATCATGAGGACTGTAGGATCCAGTGGAGTCGTATGGACGGTGAGAAGCCTTCGTGAAGGAAGTGAGAAGTTGTGAGAGTCATTGGATTTGGCAGAGTTGCAAGGTGATTAGAGGCCGGTGAAATCCATCACCCGGGAAGCAAGGGTCAATATGAGCCGTTGATCTCATTTCAACTCACGTTGTTGGATCATTTTGTGAACTCGGGGTTCGTGATTTTGGAGAACAGACTAAGTTCTTGGTTTTTTGCGAAGTTTCGAGTTACGAGGAGTAGGGAAAGGATATCCAGACCATTGGATCCAAGCCACAGGAGAATCGTTGGATCAGAACCTCCGCGTGGTATCGCGTACTCGGAGGTTCGGGAGTTGAAAGAACTTATTTTCGACTGCAGAAGTCACGAAGTGTTGAGCACCGAGGACTCACGTGAACACATGGCACACCCAATAGGTGGGGTCACGTAGTTGACAAGTGGCGTAACAACAAGCACCCAGAGAAAAGTGGAAGTGGGTGACAGGTGGTGGACACACGTCGCCTAGGAAAGGAGTCAACCCATTACTGACTTATCGCATCTCGGGGACTCATAGAGGAGTAGCACAAGGACTCAGCACTCCAACTCGTGAAGTTGCAATTTGTGAGGGGTGCTAAAGCTAGGCCCTAGCTAGTGGTATCTTGTAGAGGCGCTAGCAAGGAAGGGGCCATACCCGTATCTCATTCTCAGGTATCGGAGGTTTGGATTCGAGGGTCTTCGATTCAAGAACTCGCGAGATCGCGAGTCATGAAAGGTGCTTGTGCTAAGACCCAGGTTGTGGTATTGTGGAGGTGAAGACTCACACGTGGTGCACGTGGTACAGGTGGAGTTTTCATAAAGGACCTGTGGATACATTGAAGGTTTCAGCAGGGAACCAAAGGAGTCGCTTCGACTCATGGAGAAATTAGAATGATACTGTGCGGATCTTGGCCCAAGGGCAAGGGGGTCTGCACCAGAGTGGTATCAGAGCCTAGAACAAATTCTTTTCTTTCTGTAGCAGAGAGAAGGGAGAAAATTTTACAACCATTCCACTGAGAAGAAGAGACAGGCAAATACCTGATCCAGCAGAGGAAAAAGAAATGTCGAGAAGAAGAGACAGGAAAATACCTGATCCAATAGTGGAAAGAGACATGCGTGAATTATGTTCCAGACTTGATGCTATGGAGACAACACAGAGGTGCACAGTTGACGCTAGGGATATTAGCGAGGCTGAAAGTGAAAATGAAGGTAGAAACAAAGAATTTGCAGTCGAAGACGCTGTAGAAGAATGCCTATTCAGGGTTGTTGCAAGGATAGGTGCCAGAGAAAAAATGGACATTCCAGTGTATGAGGGAAACTTGGATGTTGAAGAGATTCTAGACTAGATTAGAGCTCTAGACAAATACTTCGACTACAAGGATGTCGAGAAAGACAAGAAAGTCAAACATGTCATTACTAAACTTAAAGGGCATGCAACATTATGGTGGGATGAACTACAAGATGACAGACATTGCAAGGGAAAGTAGAAAATCAAGAGCTGGGATAGAATGGTTGCAAAGATGAAAGCCAAATTCATACCCAAGGATTATCAAATCACTTTGTTTCGGAGGATGCAGAACTTGAGACAGAAGTTGATGTCAATGAAAGAATACACTGAAGAATTCTACAGGATAAACATTAGAGCAGGTCATCAGGAAAGCGATAATGAAAAATTTTCCAGGTACATGACTGGTCTATGATATGACATTCAAGATGAGATGAGCATGATGACCATTTGGACTATGGAAGATGCTTATCAGATGGCTCTGAAAGCTGAAGATAATTTGAGTTGGAATTAAGGTCAAAGAGGCCAAGGAAGAATTCAAAGAAGAGGTAAGACAATTGCCCAGGACAGAACACAGAAACCTAAGGAAGAGGGGAATAAACCTCAAATTCATCCTGAGAGAGGAAGAAGCTCACAAGGAAGGTAGTATGCTGATAGAAATACTTTTCCTCGAGCCAGAGGAAGAGGAAGAGGTAGAGGAGGTGAAGTGAAATGCTTTGTTTGTGGAAAAATAGGACATAAATCCTATGAGTGTCCAGATAAGAAGAAAGATGGTGGTGAAACTCACATTGCAGAATCTCAAGGATGGAATGTTGAGGCAGAGGACACTGAGGGTGGAAGATCCTTGATGATGAGGAAATTTCTCTTGAAGCCAGAGAAGGAGGCAGAGAACCCAGCCCAAAGAAACAGTTTGTTTAGGACTTCTTGCAAAATTAAGGATAGAGTATGCAAGGTCATAGTGGACAGCGGTAGCACAGACAATATTGTATCTACAAATATGGTAGAAAAGCTGGAGCTAGAGACTGTTGTACATCCAAGCCCATACAGAGTTTCATGGCTACAAAAAGGACATCAGGTAAATGTCACTAAATAGTGTTTATTTGAATTTAAAATAGGAGGATATAAAGATGAAATATTATGTGATGTCATTCCCATGGATGTTTGTCATCTATTGTTGGGTAGACCATGGAAATATGATAGAAATGTAGTTCATGATGGGAGAAAGAACACATACACCCTGGAGAAAAATGGTAGGACTCACATGTTGCTGCCAATTAAGGATAAAGAGGTGAAAACAGATATGAGAAACACTTTACTTCTCATGAGTGGGAAGGAACTTCTTAATGAGGTTAAGAAGAAGGAATACATGCAATTTATTGTGGTCAGGAAGCCCAAAATTGTTTTGACCAGTACGAGAATAGATGATTTACCAGAAGAAATCCAGGAGTTGCTGGAAGAGTTTGTTGATATAGTGGTGGACGAACTACCTCGTTCATTGCCCCCTATCAGGAGTATAAGTCATCATATCGATCTTATACCTAGAGCCAGTTTTCCGAACAAAGTCGTGTATAGGTTGACTCTGCAGGAAAATGAAGAAGTTTAGAGACAGGTCCAGGACTTAATGGACAAAGGATTGATTCGAGAAAGCTTGAGTCCATGCATTGTTCCGAAAATGCTCAGCCCAAAGAAAGATGGAGGCTGGAGAATGTGTATAGACTCAAGGGCAATCAATAAGATTACCATCAGATACAGGTTTCCATTGCCAAGGATGGATGACTTGATGGATTGCTTGAGTGGAGCAAAGGTTTTTTCAAAGATTGATTTGAAAAGAGGATATCATCAAATTTGAATGAGAGAAGGTGATGAATGGAAGACAACATTCAAGACAAATGAAGGGCTATATGAATGGATTGTCATGCCATTTGGCTTAACGAATGCGCCCAGTACTTTCATGAGGTTGATGAATGAAGTCTTAAAGGATTTCATTGGGAAATTCGTCATTGTATATCTTGACGATATATTAATTTTCAGCTAGACAGAAGCAGAACACTTAAAGCATTTACCTACAGTAATGAGAAGATTACAACAAGAGAAATTGTTGATCAATGTGAAGAAATCATCATTGATGAGAACATAACTCATTTATTTGGGTTTTGTTATCTTTGCAAATGAGTTGAAGATGGATCCGAAAAAGATAAAGGCGATTAAGAATTGGCCATTGTCGAAGAGTGTATTTGAAGTGCGAAGCTTCCATGGTTTGGCTAGCTTCTACAAGAAATTCATCTGAAACTTCAGTGGAATTAGCGCACCAATGATGGATACGATGAAGAAAAGACATAAATATTTTCACTGGATGGAGGAAGTAGAGAAGAGTTTCAATCTACTGAAGAAGAAGATCACTAAGCAACCAATTCTGGTTTTTCCAGATTTCAACAAGACATTCTAGGTCAAGTGTGACACGAGTGGATTTGCAATTGGAGCGATCTTGAGCCAGGACGACAGGTCAGTTGCATATTTCAGTGAAAAATTGAATGAAGCGAAGATTAAGTACTCCACATATGACAAAGAATTATGTGCAGTCATACAAGAACTGAAGAAATGGAGACACTATTTGGTTGTCAAGGAGTTTGTTTTGTACAACGATAATCACTCTTTGAAATTTGTTACTCGACAGGAGAATTTGAACCAAAAACATGCTAAATGGGTTGATTTCATGTAGAATTTTACTTTTGTGATTAAGCATATTTTTGGAACTGCTAACAAAGTTGTTGATGCTTTGAGCAGGAAATGTTTGCTTATGCAGGAATTCAGAGTCAAGACTTTAGGTTTTGATAACCTTAAATAAATGTACAGGGATGATCCAAATTTTAAGGAGGCATATGAGGCATATGAGAATCCAATTATCAGAGAAAGAATTCAATGGACTAAATACATGATCCAGGATGGATTATTGTTTAGTGTTAATCATCTATGTATTCTGAAATGCTCCATGAGGGAGAATTTGTTGAAGGAAAAACACAGTGGAGGATTGGCCGGACATTTCAGTCATGAGAAGACGTTCTCAAAGTTGAATGGCTCATATTTTTGGCTAGGGATGAGAACAGATGTCAATAAATTTGTGGACAGGTGCAGAATTTGTCAGCACACGAAAGAAAAAAGGCAAAACATAGGGTTATACCAACCATTTCCCATACCTGAAAGGTCGTGGGATGCAGTGAGCATTGATTTTGTATTGGGACTGCCAAGGACACAGAGAGGATATTATTCAATCTTTGTGGTAGTCAACAAATTTTCAAAGATGGCACATTTCATACCATGCCAGAAAACCAGCGACACAACTCATATTGCAAACTTGTTTTTCAAGAAAGTCGTCAGACTTCACGGCTTGCCAAGGAGTATCATTTCTGATCGAGATACCAAGTTCATGGGACATTTCTGGAGGACCTTATGGAAGAAGTTGGGGACACGTTTTTCTTTTAGCTCAACATATCATCCTCAAACGGATGGATAGACAGAGGTCGTGAACAAGAGCTTGGGAGATTTGTTAAGAAGCTTAGTGAATGAACACCACATTCAGTGGGATCACATTCTGCCACAGGCAGAATTCGCTTACAATGATTCACTCAATAGAAGCACAGGGCAAAGTCCATTCCAAATTGTATATGGAATGCAGCCAAGGGGAGTTTCTGAATTGAAAGATACAGAACAAGTTGAATTCAGAAGTGCTAGTGCAAAGGACTTTGCAGAAGGAATGAAGGAGCTTCACAGCTGAATCAAGGAGCGATTGCAGAGTTCAAGTCAAGAATACAAGCAGAGAGAAAATCAACACAGGTGAGAACTTCAATTTGAAGTTGGTGATCTGATTCTTTCACATCTGAGGAAGGAGAGGTTCCCAAGGGGAACGTATAATAAGATGAAGATGAAAAATATTGGATCGTGCAAGATCATAAGGAAATTTGGGGCAAATGCATATGAGATTGAATTACCCGATGGGGTCAGAATCTCACCGATATTCAATGTCGCGGATTTGTACCCTTATAGAGCTGAAGAAACGGGAGCAAAGGATGAGAAAGAAGAAGTTCAATGGACAAAACAAGTGCCTGTAGCTGAAAATGTGCAGATGGAAAGTATAATTGACAAGAGGATTAGTAGAAAGACCAGGAGAAAGGAGTATTTTGAATACTTGGTCAAGTGGAAAGGACATCCATTTGAATATGCCAGTTGGGAGGATGAAGTAGAAATTCAAAAGAATGGACAGATCGTGCAAGAGCTCATGAACAGGAGTTCATGAAAATTTTCAAGCAAGGGAGTATGATGCAGGAGCATCGTACAAAGCTAAAGCATGCGCCTAGCCAAAGGAATAGTTGAACGCGTGGATGAAAAAGGGCACGTTTTTATGAAAACGTTTTGAATTTTGAAGTCTGAAGCATTAATGTAATAACTAGGAGAAGCATACTTGCATTTATGTCTTGGAGATATGAACAGATCTAGAGGAATTACTCTCATCTATAGAATGTAATAGGCATTTAAGTCTATTAATGTAAAGTAGGTAGATATGAATGTTAGATTAGACAGTTTAGAAGCGTAGGAGGGAAAACGGATATAGACACCCTCACCTTTGTATCATTGTAACATTAGGATGATCATTCAGAATTCATGAGATGTAGAGTTGTAGTAGAGAGTTGTAGAGAAGAACCCATGTACAGGAGCACTTGAGTTAATATATGAATCTTTGACTCAACTTTCATGGTGTTATGAGGCTTATTGTTTACATTTGTTGAATGGTATGTTTACAGTTGATTTGTTTCTTTGTTATGCATTTGTTTCAATGTTGTGTTGCGTGTATGAATTCACGTTGAATGTATGAATTCTGAGAGAGAAGAAGAATGAGTTTCAATTGTTTCTCTTCCTGATAAATTCCTGCAAGGAGTGCAGTGAACGTCTGCAAGGTGTGCGTTGACGAGGATCTGAGTTTTATCTCAGAAAGCTCAAAAGAGATATCGTTGTTCTCATACCAGCAGAAGTGCAAGTGAAGCACAGAGCCATGCAAGGTGTGCACACGCTGGTGGAAGACTTAGAATTTATCAACTAAGGTGAAGGTCGAGGGACTACTACTGCAAAGAGTGCACAGGGTCGAAGACTCAAATAACCAGAAGTTATTTGAAAGTTTGCAGCAAGGAGTGCGAGCAGGAACCTTTTGGAAGGCTTGAGTTTGCAAGTGAAAGCTCAAGAGAGATAACTCCTTTGAAGTGTTCAAAGGGAGATGGAGATCGCAACCGTCATATAGAAGTTAATTTCAGGAGGGAGAACACTCAGTCGTTGGGCAGAGGTCATTAAAGAATGAATCGGGCAGTCAGAATTCTCTGTGGAGAGCTTGCGAAATCACGAGGACCGTAGGATAGTCGTATGGACAGTGAGAATCCTTTGTGAAGGAAGTGCGAAGTTGAGAGAGTCATTGGATTTGGTAGAGTTGCAAGGTGATTAGAGGCCGGTGAAATCCATCACCCAGGAAGCGAGGTTCAATATGATCCATTGATCTCGTTTCAACTCACGTCGTTGGATCATTTCGTGAAATCGGGGTTCATGAGTTTGGAGAACAGACTAAATTCTTGGTTTTTTGCGAAGTTACGAGTTGCGAGGAGCAGGGAAAGGAGATCTAGACCATTGGATCCAAGCCACGGGAGAACCGTTGGATTAGAACCTCCATGTGGTATTGCGTACTCGGAGGTTCGTGAGTTGAAAGAACTTCTTTTCGACTGCAGAAGTCACGAAGTGCCGAGCGCCGAGGACTCGCGTGAACACGTGGCACACCCGATAGGTGGGGCCACGTAGTTGACAGGTGGCGTAAAAACAAGCGCCCAGAGAAAAGTGGAAACGGGTGACAGGTGGTGGACTCACGTTACCTGGGAAAGCAGTCAACCCATTGTTGACTTATCGCGTCTCAGGGACTCGTAGAGGAGGAGCACGAGGACTCAACACTCCAACTCACGAAGTTGCGAGTTGCGAGAGGTGCTAAAGATAGGCCCTAGCCAGTGGTTTCTTATAGAGGTGCTAGCAAGGAAGGGGCCATACCCGTATTGCATTCTTGGGTATCAGAGGTTTGGAGTCGAGGGTCTTCGATTCAAGAACTTGAGAGATCGCGAGTCACGAAAGGTGCTTGCGCTAAGGCCCAGGTTGTGGTCGTGTGGAGGTGAAGACTCACACCTGGTGCATGTGGTACTGGTGGAGTTTTCATAAAGGACCCGTGGATACGTTGAAGGTTTCAGTAAGGAACCAAAGGAGCCGCTTCAACTTGTGGAGAAATTAGAACGATCCTGTGCAGATCTTGGCCCAAGGGCAAGGGGGTCTGCACCAAATTATCACTTGTAACTCAACAATTTCTTGTGTTAAACCTCTATGCTTCATGACTCTTGTCAACATTTACCACTGCGTTTGACCCACTGCATTATCACTTTACCCACGTTTTTACTATTCCAAATTTATTTTATTCATCAGAAAGGATTTTAATAATCATAAATGGTTTTAGTAGTCGGATGCTATTGGGTTTCCACCGCAAATTCCCTCTGCAAATCCTTATAGTTGGTTGACGAATTTTTTTTGGGTGTTTAATATCTTCATCCACGAAATCTTCTCCCTCTGCAATCACTATATTTTGATGGAGACTGTACTCTATGTTTTATTATTAAGTTGATGGCAATTGTACGTTGCACTTTTAATGTAATTGCATGGCGAGTTTACCCTGTGGAATTAACCTTCGTTTTACTTATTTAAAAAATGAACTTACCCATTTATTTGAACACGTTTTCTAATGATATCACTCAGTGAGATCATGTCTTGACTTGTAACGGATTTCCCTTTGTTTTCTGCATTTTACATTTACTTGATGACAATAATGCCCCTGCGTTTTTCATTTACCTGACAACAATAATACCCCTGCGTTTTACATTTACCTAACTACAATAATTCCCCTATGTTTTACATTTACCTGACTGCAATAATACCCCTACATTTTACATTTACCTGACGACAATAATACCCCTGCATTTTTACATTTACCTGACAGTGATAATAATTGGCATTATTGTTTCTGGACATCATTCCTCTTTTATTAATTATCAATAATAATCATGGTTGTTGGATATCATTTAATAATAGCATCAAACTGCATTGAATGGATCTGAAATGACATTTAATTATGAACAGGTAGATAACATTAAATATCATTGAATAGCATCGAGGTGGCAATTATTTATAAGAAACATAATAGCATCAAATTTGCATTTAATAGTTGGACATGACATGTAATTATAAACAACAAGATAACATTAACATGACATTGAATATCGTTGAATGGATTTTATTTATAACCGCATAATAGCATTAAATGGCATTAAAATTTGCATTGAAATGGCACTCATTTATAGACCTTGATTTCATTAAGGTTTATCCCTTTTTAGACAACAATGCCGATTATTCTATAAGCAACGTGGAACACCTTTAAAATGTTAATTAGTTCCATTATTTTAATGGACAGTTTATAATTGTTGATAAGCGTATTTGATTTGGTTAAGTGCCTTTCTTAGTGCGCATTATGATAACTTCATGACCTTGGTAGCTTGGTAACAGTGTGACCTTTGCACTTAGACATCTTGCTTATAAGTTAATGGATGGGTTGTTGGCAGAGTTGGGTATTAGCTTCAGCCCTTCCTTTTGATTGTCGTCATCCTGCGTCTTGTCGACCTATTGTTTGGGGTGTGGGTGTATTGTTCTTTTTAGTTGTTAGGCTCTTAGTGCATAGATTTTTCATGAGTCCTTGGTCCAGATAGGTTATGTTGTGCCAGGGTTATTGCCACACCTATCACCTCGGGACTGAATGAATCTTGATGTGGGGATCATGGAGTGCCCTATTGGATAGAGGCGAACAATATCGTGGTCGGATTTTGTGCTTCCCATGTGAGTGTTGTTGATTGTTGTAAGTTGTTGTTAACACTTGAGTTGTAAAGCCTTCATATGTTTGGTTCATGCACCTTGAGGTTCTAGTCATTGGTCGTTAAGGCCGTTCTGTCGGGAGGGGGATGTTGTCCCTTAGCTTGTAGGCGTGGTCATGTTTGCGTCGGGCAGGTAGTCGTATCTCCTTGTTGTTTTACACATGTTTTTCCCAGCTACTCTTGTGCCAGTGTGTGGACTCATAGTTGTTTGTTGCCTATTCGGCGGGTGTGGTGCTCGTCGTCAGGTGTGTTCTAGTTGTAATCGTTGTTGTCATCCTAGTTATAAAATATATATATATATTACTTTCTACTTCGCTTGTAGTCATAACTATGGGGTCGTTACATATTATTAGAGCGGGGTTCAACCCGCGATTTGCGAACACTATGGCTTTCGTGATATGATGTTTGATTATAATGTTGCTAATTAAGTTGACTTGTATTCGTGCATGTAATCATGGTTAGAGGATGTCCCGGAGGTGTGACGATGGGGTGCTAGGGGAGGAGGTGTGACACCTACAGTACCCTCCACACCTAAGGGGTCTAACCCCCAAGGAGACGAACAGGTTGTCGAGCAGGAGAAGATAGAGGTGGGTGACGTGGTTGGGTTGATGAGGTCCTTTTCAGTGCATGTCTGAGGCACTAATAATCCATTTGGATAGAGAATAGGCCAGGGTGTTGGCACCCCTAGAGGGTCCACTGCGTGCTCCGATTGGTACTGGTAGTATTCACCGTGAACTCGAGAAGGTCAAATTTCACGAGTTCTTTGGTGCCCTGAATAGCACAGTCGTCGAGGCATGGTTGGAGAATATGGCGATGTGCTTTTCACTTTGCGACTATACCTCCAACATGAAGGTCCGTATGGTGGCCTTTTAACTAAAGGGGAGCGTTCTTCTTTGGTGGAAGACGCTCCTGCCACAATTGAACATGACCATCGAAGACGTGTCATGGGAACTGTTTGAGGAATGGTTCCGAGAGAGGTACCTATCAGAGAAATTCATTGAGCGTCATCTCAATAAGTTCAACGTCTTATGATAGGGTGACCGTACAGTTCCCGAGTATGAGACCCGTTTTATGGAGTTGCTTCAATATGCTCTGCATCTTAATACTGAGAAACTTAAGGTCAACGTGTTCTTTTTTGGCCTTAATGTCAACATACATGCAAAGGTTAGGATTCTGATGTCTCAGACCTTGCATGATGTCATCCAGAAGGCCTTCATAGCAGAGGAGGAGCTTATCAACAGGGGTTAGAGCAGGACTCCAATGAGGTTGGCAGGGCAGGTGTCATCCGGTGGACTACAACATCATACACCAGCCAGAAATACGCCAAGATATCGTGGCTTCCAGAGGGTATCCACTTTCACTACACCTCGAAAAACAACACCTCAGCAGTGAACTCCTTACTGGGGACCATAGCATCACTAGCAGCATCGACGATAGCAACAGTATTTTAGGCTTGTTCAGCAAAACAAACCAGGATTCCAAGCCGATGGGCCATCAGCTTCTACTTCGTGTACTAGGAGTACTAGACCGAAGAAAGGGTGTTGGACATGTGGGGAGCCACACTACTAGTGTGACTGCCCAGTGAAGAGGACTAGAGCATATGGATCAGTCGGACCCACTATCGTGGGAGATTTGGGCAAGGCCCATCAGATTCATGCAGTGGTGAATAACCACTAGGAAGAGCACTGGTCAACTGTGCTCGAGACGTTAGGTATTGTCTCTGACTAGACCCTTAGAATTTTGATAAATCTCGGTGCTACCGAGAGTTTCACTTATGGTGCAGTGCTAAAGAGGATTAAGGTAAAGGCATTCGAACAGGATGAGTTTATCTTTGTAGAGATTGCTTCAGGAGCCAAACAAAAGGTTGGAGGAAAGGTTATGGGCTATACCCTTAACCTGTGAGAGTTTGTCACTAGGGCCAACCTGTACGTCACGATATTAAGATCTTATGACGTCGTGATCAGTATGGACTGGTTGGAATCGCATGAGGCGATACTCAACTATAAGATGAAATGGTTCAGCTTGGTTGATTATGAGGGACAGAGACGCATGATTTTAGGTCGAAACCAGGGAGTTCCCCTAAGGTTTATCTCTTCCTTGCAGTTACGAAAGAGCTTGTGCAAGGGATGTAAGCTTTATTCTATCCTTGTGTTAAATGAAAAATGAGTAGTGGAAGGTCTAGAACACCTACTAGTGGTGAGAGAGTTTGCAGACGTCTTTCTGGAGGATTTACCCAGGATTCTGCCAAAGAGGGAATTGGATTTTATCATAGACATAAAACCAGGGACTGAACCAATAGCTATAACACCTTATCGGATGTCGACCCCGGAGTTACAAGAGTTGAGAATGCAACTAAAGGAGTTGTTGGACCTGGGACTTATACATCTGAGTGTGTCATTGTGGGGTGCACCTGTTATTTTCATACGAAATAAGGATGGGTCGTGGAGACTCTGCATTGACTACTATCAATTGAACAAGGCAACGATCAAGAATCAATATCCATTTCCAAGGATTGATGATCTTTTCGATCATATGAAGGGTGCAACGGTGTTTTCCAAGATCGATTTGCGATTAGGGTATCACTAGTTACAGATCAAGGAGGATCACATCCCCAAGACCGCTCTTAAGACGAGGTTTGGTCATTACGAGTTTACTGTTTTACCGTTTGGACTGACAATGCCCCAGGGGTATTTATGATTTTGATGAATGGGTTGTTCCGCGAGTACTTGGACAAGTTCATCCAAGTATTCATTGACGATATTTTTATTTACTCTCGGATGACGGAGGATCATGATGAGCACTTGCGCTTGGTACTACAGTTTTTGTGAGAGCACAAATTGTATGGGAAGTTGTCCAAATTCTCATTTTATCAATCGAAGATTCACTACTTGGGGCATGTCATCTCCGACGAAGGTATTGTCGTGGATCCAACAAAGGTCAAGGCTATTATGTAATGGCCTGCATTGACGAATGTCTCAAAAGTGCGTAGCTTCATGGGTTTAGCAGGATACTATCGATGGTTTGTCAAGGGATTTTCGAAGATATCAAATCCGATCACGGAATTGCAGAAGAACAAGAAGCTTGTTTGGACCGAGAAATGCGCAGAATCATTTCGGAGGCTCAAAGAGTTGTTGACAACTGCACCAATACTAAAGGTCCCTAACATGGACGTGGACTTCTTGGTATGCACTGATGTATCCAAGGAAGGCTTAGGTGGAGTCTTGATGAAAGACGGTCGAGTGATCGCTTACATCTCGAGGAAAATGAGAAGGCATGAAGATAACTATGCGACGCACGATATGGAGTTGTTAGCCAGTGTTTATGCCTTGAAGGTTTGGATACACTACCTTGTTGGACGACAATTTGAATTAAAGACGGACCACTGTGGACTGCAACACATCTTTACACAAAGTGACCTGAATGCGCGACAACGACGTTGGTCAGAATTGCTTAGTGAGTACGACTTAGAGATTACTTACATAAAAGGAACCATGAACCGAGTGGCAAATGTATTGAGTCAGAAACCACACATATTTTTGGTGTTTCTTCTTCAGACGAATCTACATGAAAACATTCTAACTTTACATTGCGATGATGACTGGTACAAAGAAGTCGAGGATTTTATCGAAAAAAATGCAATGATGGTACCAAAATTTGAAGGATTTACATTTGACGACGATGGATTATTGAGGTTTAAAAATAGGATTTACGTACCACCGAACGATGAGTTGAGGAGTTTGATCCTAAACGAGGCTCACAAAACAGTATACATGGCCCACCCAAGAGTCACGAAGATGAGGGTGGACCTTAAGCCCTTATTCTTTTGGAAGGGAATGAAAGCAGACATAGTTAACTATGTGGCCAGATGTCTAGAATGTTAGCAGGTAAAGGCTGAAATTAGACATCCAACAAAATTACTACAGCCACACGCTATTCTAGAATCGAAATGTGAAGTTATTTCGATGGATTTCATTGTTGGATTTCCATTGATGGAAAGGAGACACGACTCAATTTTTGTGGTAGTCAATACTCTGACGAAGAGTGCTCATTTTATTCCTGTGCATACGACGTATCAGGCACCTAACATAGCTAGAGTTTTCTTCAGTGAGATTGTGAGGCTGCATGGTGTACCTAAGAGGATTATATCCTATCAAGGATCGATGTTTACCGGATGATTTTGAACTAGTTTCCAAGAGGCCTTGGGAACCCAACTTAAATTTAGTACTGCGTATCACCCGGAGACTGACGAGAAGACCAAGCGAACAAACCAAAGTTTTTAAGACATGTTGTGCATGTACGTGATGGAACAAAAAAAGTGTTGGGAAGAATTCTTGCCACTGGTAGAATTCTCTTATAACAACAGTTACCAAAGAACCATTAAGATGGAGCCTTTCGAGTTTGTTTACGGGGGACCGTGTCAAACGACTTTGAGTTGGGATCGACTTGAGGATAGGGTTGTGGTGGGACCAGAAGTGATCCAAGAAATGGAATATCAAATGAAAACAATATGACAAAGGATCAAAGAAGCACAGGATTGGCAGAAGAGTTATGTCAATGCGCACCGTGTTGACCATATTTACAAAGTTGGTGATCAAGTCTTCTTGCAAGTCAGACCGCATAAGAGTTCGATCAAGTTTGAAAAGGGAGATAAACCTCTCCTAGGTTCATGGGACCTTTCGAGATTGTGGAGAGAAAGGGGCTCGTGGCCTATGGACTAGCCTTGCATGATTCTTTGAGGCGTATGCACAATGTTTTTCATTATTTTGTTTTGAGACATTATATTAGTGATCCTAAACATGTTATTGAAATGATTTCCTTGCAGGCATCGAAAGAGGGGGCACTCATGGCTGAGCCGATCTACATCCTAGATCATCGCATTCGACAACTACGATGTCGAATGGTAGAGCAGGTCAAGGTCCACTGGGACAACTATAGTCCGCACTCGGTGACCTGGGAGGACGCATATGATATGCGCCAATTGTTTCCATTTTTGTTTGATAGATAGACTTATGACAATATGATACACATTATTTCGGCACTTATATACTGTGAAACTTCAGGATGAAGTTTATACCAAGAAGGGGGTGTATGTAACATCTCGCTCTTGTGCGTGCTGAGCGAACTTATTCTTTGAGGAAACTTGCTTGCAAGTGATCCATATTATTATACTATTGGCCATTGATTATGATTATGAGGCATTATGGATGAGATTATATGTTATTTTGTTGTATTGACTTAGACAGGTGCTATTGACTCGGTTCTCCTGAGTGTGCAGGATTTGGACCTCGAGGATGCAGAGGCATCGATGAAACCATTAGACTCTGGATCGATCCAGGGAGTGGACTATTGGGGTTTGATTTTTGTATATATGACATATGTGCATCTGATTAGATGTTATGATTATGGATTTTATTTCTGACATGATCCATTGATGATGCAGGTTGATGATAGCTTGTCGACCAGACTCTCATGTGGAGTAGAGGGGGCATGCACGACTACCAGAGACGTTGAGGGAGAGGTGTGGACAACAACCCTGCCAAAGCCTACTAGCACTCCCGCTATGGCTTGAATTGTAGGTTAACGATTACCTAGTTCGAGAAGACCCACAATGTCGTGAAGGAAGACTGTGACAATCTCTCATGATGATTATAAGGGGCGCGCAATAAGGCAGGGGCCTTATTCCTTAGATACCCTTAGTCTCCCACAAGATCACCTGATGGAGTATTGACTCCAGAGGTTTTTGATGTCTACCAAGTCAGTCAAGAGGCGAGTGTCACCCTTGGAGCACGTAGTGTGTCCTGAAGGGCACGTTGCGCAAGGGAAACATAATGAGGCGAGTGGCACCCTTGGAGCACCCAATGTGTCCTGAAGGGAACGTCGCATTGTTAACTAATAAGTGAATAAACCTAGATGGCCTTAGAACAAATGATGTGATGAGAAAGATTTAAAAACAATTTTTTTCCCTAATAAAAATGTCACCCAACCTCGAAAATTAAAATCTAGGTCTAAGTGATGCTTGTGAAAAAATAATAATAATAATAATCTTTAAACATGTGACGATAAGGGGGTAAGCCATTCAATTAATTTATAAAAATCAAATTACTTTGGGGGATTACATTTTTAACGTAAAAAGAAATAATTTTTTTGTTAGTTATGCTAATTAAAAATTTATTAATTAAAAGAAAAAGGGGAAAAAGGTAATTTCCTACAATTGCTAATTTGAGTTTTAGATAAAAAGGGAAAGAGGGAAATTTAAAAGAATTAGGAAATTAAGGGGAAAAGGAGGAAACTTAAGGAGAAAGAGAAACATAAGGAAAAAGTAGAATGACTAACTTAGCAAGGAATCTTGCCTTTAAGAACTTTCTAAATTGAACTCAACTAGTAAATTAGTATGGGGGTAAGTCATTAAAATGTGTTAGGAAATATGGGGACACCTAGGAGCGATTCTAGGAATGCTTTTAGGTGGGTGAGGGAGATAGGAGTAACTAAATAATTAATGAAATTAATTTATGGTGCAACAAAGGGGATGGGTGACACATGTACGGAGAGGATTTTTCTGAATTAAATTATTGAACAATAAATTAAATGGAAATTTGGGAAAGAAAATGACTTAGAAACTCTATATAAAGGAGGGAGGAGGAGGAGGATGGAAGGGTTATGTTATGCGTAATGTTACATTGTAGAATTTTAGACTTGACTGACTTATCTTGTGGGAGTTGAGATACCCATCTTGGTGAGGAGTGGTAGCTCGGCCTTGCGAGGTGAGCTGGGAGCTAGTTGATCTTTGGTTTAGTGTGTATGGCCCCTTTGTGGCTCAGGGGCTTGAGGGGGAAGAAGAGCACCCCTAGCATTGGCTGGGAGGTACCGGTGAAGTCACAATGGTCGGCAAGCGGGAGCTGCATGAAGCATGCGGGACAACGACTCGAAGCAGGCGACTTGGGCTATGGTACGCTTGCTTTTATTCTGCATGGTAGATTATTATTGACCTTACGCTTTCATTTCATTTATTGAACTTATTTTAATTGAGAACTTAATTTTCCCTTAGCCTTAAGCTTGTTGCTTGACTTGAGTCCCTTGGCTTTCGATCCCTGAATGTTGTGACTATGCTATTGGTTTTATTGATTTATTGTGAAGAGGTGTGCTTTACTTCGTCCTCATCCCTAGATCATCATTCCACACCTAAGAAGTCGTCTAGGAGCCGGATGGTCATCACTTCGGTTTTAATAGACCTATAGATCCTACAACCCTGCTTTTTTGTGCATGGATGATGAGCGAAGGATAGTTTTCCCGGTTGTCTACCTCTGTTGGTTGTTCTTGGTCGAGTGATTATCTTGTGCCTTGTTGCAATTGATTACCTCTGTGATTGTTATTCCCTTCCCGCTTATGATCCTCTACATTGATCCTTGTGTTTTGATACCCTTCCTGGCAATTATTTAAGGCTGCATTTTTAATGCTTCTCCTGGAGATTTTACTGTGTGTTTTTATTTACTACTAGTCTTCCATTACTCTGCAATTTTACTCAGCCTTGACCACTCTGGACTGTGTCTTATTCTTCCATTACTCTATTTTTTATATTATTCAATGGCATTTACTCTCTGCAATTCAACACACTTAACCACAAAAATTTTAAACTCTGCATTCTTAATATATTCCTGGATAATTTACACTCTGCGTTTTTTTCTTTTTTATCACCTTTAATGGCAAATTCTACCCGGTGGTCTTACCCATACCACTGCAGTGTTAGTGCGAAAGTGATACCCCGCTTACTCACCTTACTCGACATATATTCTTGGCATTTTCAATGTGCATGGTAGTGTTTTCTTTTTCCTATGTATTGGTTGATATTTATTATCTTTAGACTGCACCTTTAACATACTTTGGACAACAAATAATGGTGCCCCCTGCAAAGTCTTGTTACATATCGAATTATCACTTGTAACTCAACAATTTCTTGTGTTAAACCTCTACACTTCATGACTCTTTTCGGCATTTACCACTGCGTTTGACCCACTACAATATCACTTTACCCACATTTTTACTATTCCGAAATTATTTTATTAATCATAAAGGATTTTAATAATCATAAAGGATTTTAATAATCATAAATGGTTTTAGTAGTCGGATGTTATTGAGTCTCCACCGCAAATTCCCTCTGCAAATCCTTATGGTTGGACGACGAAATTTTTTCTGGTGTTTAATATCTTCATCCACAAAATCTTCTCCCTCTGCAATCACTGTATTTTGATGGAGACCATAGTCTGTGTTTTATTATTAAGTTGATGGTGATTGTACCTTGCGCTTTTAATGTAATTGTGTGGTGAGTTTACCCTGTGGAATTAACCTTCATTTTACTTATTTAAACAACAAACTTACCCATTTATTTGAACATGTTTTCTGATGATATCACTTAGCAAGATCATGTCTTGACTTGTAATGGATTTCCCTTTGTTGTATGTGTTTTACATTTACCTAACTGCAATAATGCCCCTACGTTTTACATTTACCTGACGACAATAATACCCCTGTGTTTTACATTTACTTGACTGCAATAATGCCCTTGCGTTGTACATTTACCTGACTGCAATAATACCCCTGTGTTTTACATTTACCTGACGACGATAATACCCCTGCATTTTTACATTTACCTGATAGCGATAATAATTGGCATTATTTTTTTTGGACATTGTTCCTCATTTATTAACTAGCAATAATAATCATGGTTGTTGGATATCGTTTAATAATAGCATCAAACTGCATTGAATGGCTCTGAAATGATATTTAATTATGAACATGCAGATAGCATTAAATCTCATTGAATAACATCGAGGTGACAATTATTTATAAGAAGCATAATAGCATCAAATTTTCATTTAATAGATGGACATGACATTTAATTATAAACAACAAGATAGCATTAACGTGGCATTGAATAACGTCGAATAGCTTTTATTTATAACCGCATAACAACATTAAATGGCATAAATTTGCATTGAAATGACACTCATTTATAGACATCGATCTCATTAAGGTTTATCCCTTTTTAGACAACAATGTCAATTATTCTATAAGCAACGTGGAGCACCTTTAAAATGTTAAGTAGTTCCCTTATTTTAATGGGCAATTTATAATTGTTGATAAGCGTATTTGATTTGGTTAAGTGTCTTTCTTAGTGTGCATTATGATAACTTTATGACATTAGTAGCTTGGTAACAGTTCGACCTTTGCACTTAGACATATTCCTTATCATTTAATGGATGGGTTGTTGGCGGAGTCGGGTGTTAGCTTGAGCCCTTGCTTTTGATTGTCGTCATCCTGCGTCTTGTCGACCTATTGTTTGGGGTGTGGGTGTAGTCTTCTTCTCAATTGTTAGTCTCCTAGTGCGTGGATTTGTCCTGAGTCCTTGGTCCATATAGGTTATGCTGCGCCAAGGTTATCACCGCACCTATCACCTCGGGACGGCATGAGTCTTGATGAGGGGATCATGGCGCGCCCTATTGGATAGAGGCGAATGATATCGTGGCCAGAGTCTATGCTTCTTGTGTGAGTGTTGTTGATCATTGTAAGTTGTTGTTAGCACTTGAGTTGTAACGCCTTCATGCGTTTGGTTCGCCCTCCTTGAGGTTCTAGTCATTGGTCATCAAGGTCATTGTGTCAGGAGGGGGATGTTGTCCCTTAGTTTGTAGGCATGGTCATGTTTGTGTCGGGTGGGTAGTTGTATCTCCTTGTTGTTATATGCATGTTTCGCCCAGCTGCTCTTGTGCTAGTGTGTGGAGTCATAATTGTCTGTTGCCTGTTTAGCGGGTGTGGTTGTAACACCCTGTTTCCCCCAATATTTAAAAATAACTATACTAGCCAAGTATTGTGGCAAACTCAGAAATGTGAATGTGTGATGTGAATGGACCTTGTGAAAAAGGTCGATGAATGTAAATAATATTATGAATATAT
>ML776637.1:63933-110110 GCA_009831015.1 Picea engelmannii
CCCAGAATACCCAAGGGCGAGTTCCCTTGCACTCACAAGTCCTGAAACCCCGACTTGCAAAATCCCATATTAGCGTGGGGGTAAATTAAGAGTTTTCGACGTTTCAGCACCCGGAGTATCTCGGTGTGAGTTTTCTTGTACTCGCAAGTCCGAAAACCCTAACCTGCGAAATTTTGAAATGGTAGAGTGTGGATAAGTATCGATTGATGGACGACATCCTGTCGGAAGATCTGAGGTCAGTCATGACCGTTAGATTGGAGAAAGAAACAAGGGAATTAATGCCTCAACCCCCTTTCCTTTTATCTTCGTAAGTAGCGAAGAAATCGGGACCGTAGATCCCCAGTGTTCGTGGGAGTATCTGGACCGTCCATTTATAGAACACGTGGTTGCCGGTAAGCGTTTCGGCGTTTCGGTACCCAGGAAGACAAAGAGGAAGAACCCTGATCATCGCGAGTCGCGAAAACCCGATAACCGAAACCCCAAAATAGTTTAAGAAGTGAATGAGATAGGATAGTTCAGCATTTCGGTACCCGGGATACCTAAGTGCAAGTCCCTTTATACTCGCAAGACCCAAATCTTTGGTTCGTGAAATTTCGATGGGAGAAACCCTGAAATAGATGCATAGGTTTAGGAGTCGGTATTTCAGAGTTTCGGCTCCCGGAAGGTCTAGGCGCAAGATCTCCTATCTGTGCACATTGTGAAATCCCAAAATGATAATAGGACGGAGTAGCTATGATTTTTTGGTGTTCCGGCCCCCAGGAAAACCTAGGAGTGAGACTTCTTGTCATTACACATCGTGAAATCCCGAAGTATGAGATCCGAAAAAGGGTCTAGCGTGGGTAAGCCTTGGTGTTTCGGTGTTTTGGCAACCGGGAAACCCAATGGTCAGTCTTCTTGTACACATCAGTCCCGAAATCCCAATGGGTGAAGTTCCGAAAGAATAATACGCGGAGAGGTTACGAGACTTCGACACTTCAGAAATCGGAATGCTCAAGGGCGTATTCCCTTGTACTCGCATCTCCCGAACTCCCGACTTGCGAAGTCCCGAAATGGATTAACACAAACGGTATTTGGTGTGTCGGTGTTTCAGCACCCGGGATACCTGACGGTAAGTTTGCTTATACTCACCAGTCCTGAAAACCCGGTCTGTGAATTCCCGGAATGGACTGAGCGACACATATATACAACTATACGTATGTTAAGGTTTCGTAGTTTCAACTCCCGGGAAACCTAAGTGCGAGACCTCCTGTCGTCGCATATCCCGAATTCCCGATGGCAGAAATCCCGAAACCAGAAAGTATGTTTACAGTTAGTAATTCAGAGTTCGTCTCCCGGAAGACCCCAATGTGAGACCTTCTGTCATTGCATGCCCCGAACTCCCGACTTGCGAAATCTCAATAGGCGAAGTCCCAAAATGGATTCGTACACATGGTTTTGGTGTTTCAGCTTTTCGGTGCTCGGGACTCTCAAGGGTCAGTTTTCCTCGTAATTCGCTAGCCGCGAAATTTCGATGGATGAAACCCCGAAATGAACAAGGGAATACCTGTATCGTGATTTCCCGTATCGCGAAAGTCGATGAGTACCCTCCGATAAGGCCTATGGCCATAACCGCCGATCAGATGAGTGCAGATAAGAGATGACAAAATCTGTATCAGGTCCCATAAGGACTCGAGGAAATTCTATTCCTCGGAGAAAAGAAGAAAAGGCCGAAAAATATTAAATTCCGTAGTGGGTGTGTTACAGTGGTGCTCGCCATCAGGTGTGTTGTCTAGTTGTAATCGTTGTTGTCATCCTGGTTATAAAAAATAAAAAATTCACACTTTTTGCTTCACTTGTAGTCGTAATGATGGGGTCGTTACACCTCCCTTATCCATGGCCACATGCATGGCAAGGCCCGAATTGTCTTCGTCGCCAACTCCTGTAGCATCTGCTCCTCCATCCCCTGAGTCACCTCTATTTCCTTCCGCTATGACTTCGCCTACTCCTAGTGTAGAGTGGTAAATCCCTTGCAGAGTGGAGAGCATTTGCAGGAGCACTGAGGCCTTTCCATCCATGATTTCCAGTCGAAACTGGAGGTCGTCCAAGCCTTGTCGCATCTCAAAGACTATACCTTGTAGGATAACGATGTTGTCCTACAATTGTGAGTCTGGTACTGATTCAGAAAAGGAGTGAAGCCCTGGTTGTGGCCCCAGGAGATTTGGTGGCGGTCCCAAGTGAGGCTGACTGGAAGAGTTCTCTTGCTAGTTAGGTGTGCTTGCTAGTGAGTTTGGTGGAACTGTAGGAGGCGGTAACAAGGATGAGGCCAGGTCGAAAGAGGGCCCTGGGTCAAAACCCAGTGAATTGTCATAGAGGGCAAGCCATTCCAGCCGAGTAGCGGAGGGCGAGGAGAGGACCGGGAGGTCACTAGGACCTTGTCATGATTGTGACAGAGAGGAGTGTGAGGAATATGAAGTAGGTGATGAGTTAGGGGATGGTGCAGGTGGCGGTCTGAGAGCCACTTTCAGCCGGATTGGTTGCTAGGCTGAGTCATGCCTTGATTCTCCTCTTTGCCTTGGAATTTCGGTGGCGCTGAGGGGGAATGCATGCGTAGGGAGGAAGCACAGGTAATCGAGGTGTAGCCGGAAGCAATGCAAGTTGCAGGGGAGCTCAGCGAAGGGAGGGAACCTCTGCAAATGAAACTGGCAGGAGGCATGGCGTCGAGGTAGCTGAAGGAGGCAAAGGCGCATGCGTAGAGTAAATTCGAATTCATGGCGTTGTGCCATCGAAAAGACAGCAAGCTAAGGCCAGGCACACCGAGAGTAATGGTGCATGGGCCGTCGCGAGCTAGGCTTAAATGCATGAGGGTGGCGAGATGGTGTGCCACACTCCTATCACGTGGCCATCGCCATGCTGGTTGTTTTGCACTCCCTCCGGATGACATCTTTCCCACACTAGCACCCCATCCGGGGGTTCACAGTCTAATTTTTAATTGTCTACACATTCTTTCTTATATCCTAGGTTTTCCGGGTAAATATTTTATGAGTTGTCATATGATGAATGTCAAACAATGGACTTCATATGTTGTTGTGAAAGAGAATGAGACGTACCCAGGAGAGATAATTGTTGGTTCTAAATTCCATAAAATGCTAAGAAAGTATCCTGAATTTGAAACACCCAGAAATTATCATCGATCATGCGGTGCATCGAATACAAATTGTAGCTTGTCGAATACAATTGTGAGCTATGCCATATTGGTAGGTTGGGCATTTAGTTTCCTCATTCAATTCACTACAAGGCGGATCCACCGTGCTAGTGAGAGCGGATCCGATGGATTTGGTGAATCTCATGGGGTGAATAACCATACACATCAATTGAATATCGACGATGAGGGGACAAGGGGACATGTTATGAAAATCAAAATATTTATAGTGAGTGGACAACTTACCGTGATCAAAAAACAAAGACGATGGATGGCTAACATGCATGGCATCCATCATGCATGGGATGGCATGGGATATACACTATAATCAATAACCATGTAGCAGCCTCCCAATCATTGGGCTGCTACATGGTGGATAACCTCTGCCATGCCATCACACTCTCTGAGAATTCTTCTCACGATGACCAAATGAAATAGACATACAATGATGAGTTTGTTATTTTAGGGTTTTTGATAGAATGACATATTAGAGTTTATAATTTTATTTTTTGGGGGTTTGGGGAATAAGTTGTATTATAGTTAGAGATTTTTTTATTTTTGTTTTATTTATTTCCTTTGTTTTTTCAAAAAAATGAGTTAATTGGTCAAAAGCTAGCACCTTTGATCAAAGGAAACATTTCTTTTTGGAGGAGCCTTCCTTTGCATCCCCTTAAAAGGAGACATGAAAGAATGCCTTCTTGGAATGCCCACACTCCTGGTGTGGAGAGTGTGTCCCCAACTCTTGAGACATGTCCCAGTGTAACATTGGATTCTATCCACAACATTGAGATCATTTATGCCCTCTTGAAATACCCACACCCCTTAGTGTGGGGAGTGTGTCCCTCATTCTTGGGACATGTCCCAATGTAACATTGACTTCTATTCACAAAGCTTTTTCAATAGGATCATTTGTACAAATATAGATATAAAAACCATGTGAGGGTTGAAGGTCTCCTAGAACACACAACAATATTATGGAAGCAATTTGAGAAAACACAATGGAAAAAAACACCATATCAACATAAAACATTACATGTAAACCTCAATGAATTATAAATGGTTAAAAAAAAATTAATATCAACATAAAACATTACATGTAAACCTCAATGAATTATAAATGGTTAAAAAAAAATTAAGATGTATGCTAATGTGAGATTGACTTATAATAAGTCATAAATTCTTCTCCAAAATTAGGAGTTTAGAATTGGGTTTTTCATTCTTCAAATTCAATCTTTTTAGCTAAATAAAATTATGATATAAGATTGAGTTTTTTTTTTTCTTTATCATTTTTAAAATTCATTTTTTCTAACTAAGTAAATATCATTTTGATATGGTTCATTCATTTGTTCCAAATTCTAATAGTTGAAGTTGTTATAAAGAATACAATCATTTTAACCGGTTTTCATTATATGAAAAAAATTATGATTTTTAAGGAAATTCTTGTTCCAAATTCTAATAGTTAAAGTTTTCATAAAGAATCAAAATCATTTTAACAAAATTTTGTTTTATGATTTAGGTTTTCATTATATTAATAAAATTATGATTTTTAAGGAAATTTAAAAAAAAAAAATCTTTATATAATAAAAATCTAAATCATAAAATTTTGTTAAAATTAATTTTATATATATATATATGTCAATTTACATTTTAACAATTAATAATTATTTTCATTTAATCTAATAAAAATTTATGATTTAAATTTTTATTATTTAAATAAAATTATGATTTTTAATCAAATTTTATAAAATTAAAAAAATATATATAAATATTTTTTTTTATTAATAACTATCCTCACTTAGTGTCAACCAGTAAATTATGTTTTTGGTGGTTAACTTGCTCCATTGACTTAGGAGCACGACTCATCTCCTCCAATAATTTTGGCCTTCCCTTCCGCAGTTACCATGTGTTTACTTCCCAACGAAACACTTCAAGTCTTGGGCCGTACTTCATTTGACACTCCTATTTTATACTTGAAGGAATGTAATCGAGACAATAATAATAATGTAAATATAAAACGTTTTCAATTCATAAATAATAAAAAGATAAATTGATTGTGTTTATTAATATCTATTGATAATGGGTAAATTTAATAGGGGTTTAGTGCTTAATAAGTTTTTTATGGACATAATTAAATATGGCTGGAATATTCTTAGTAGTCACACAAAATAAATGGCTGTGATTTCAATCATTAAGTTTTTAGCTATTATAAAAACATGTGTTTACTTTTTTACATTTATCTAATCATATTTAAAAATTAATTTGATAGCTAACTGATTGACACATAAGTGATTAACAGAAATTAAAATATTAACACCACATAAATGAAGCTCAACAGTTTATTTGTCAAGATTTTATAAATTATCTTCCTTGTATATTAAAATATTAGTAAAATTAGTTTGACAAATCAAATTATTTACTACATCATTTGCTCCATAATTTTCACAACGTACATTATTTACTCCGCCATGAATTTTCCTCGACCTGGCGTTTTTACTGTGTCAATTAAGATTATTTTTTAATTATTTATTGCGCCATGGATTTTCCTCGCCCTGAAGTTTTTACTATGTCAATTAATTTTTTTTTTTAACTAGGTTTTTCTTAAGTACGCAGGAGATTTTTAATGCGCGGAGAAGAAAGTGCTAATACAGTCTCTTATTCATTTTGAAGAAAAATATTAAAAGCAAAATAACAGTTTGTGCACTTCACAGGACCATCCTCTTTTTCAGTTCACACTGGGAATCCGACGTTAGTGATCTGTGGTTTGATATGGAACACAATTAAAACTTGAGGAAGGAAGATTCTCTACTATTTATGTTTACAGTTTTTGAAGCTAGGTGCTGTTCTGTAGCCGTTTTGGACCTTGGTCACCCACGTTCCGTCATCAAAACAGTACTAGTAGGCTGGGGAGGATATGCAGAAGATGCAACAATTTCCAGATTTGATGTCTCTACTTGTTTTGAAATGGGATGTTGTTTTGTAGCTTCTGAGCACTCTGGGGCTTCGGTTGCTTCATATTTTGAGTGGGAACATCTTGAAGAGATGTCCGAATTTTCAATGTCTCCCTTACTGCTGTACGTGCCCATTAAGTGCAATCCAGAAGATCCATGGCTTGGAGTTATTTCCACACTTCGAGTTCCCCCTCCGCTTGAAGATCCAGACTTTGAATTTTTGTTTTTCTTAGCTCTTTGGTACCATCTTCTCAAGCCACTAGCTATCGGTTCTTCAAATATGGTGTTCTTCATCTGAGAACCCATCTGCATAGTACATCCATCAGTTTTGAGAGCATAATTCTGTATACTTGAAGTTTAAAAGGACCAGAACTACTTGTACAATTTGCTGAAAATATTTACCCAAAACTTGAACTACATTTTTTTTGAATATTGGAAAACAGTTTACTTGATATTCAATTGAATCAAAGGAAACTTTCCATTACAACAACATTTATTCATGTTAATCATTTTTAAGGGAAATGAATAAACAATCATTCCTCACAACCATCCAAACTATACCCAGTTGACTTATATTCATTGTATCTATATACCTAAACATCCACAAAATATATCTTCTTTTATTGACAAAGTTTTATACATAGAAGATGTGGTATTAAGTAAAGTGGGTTGTGCAATTTTTTTCTAATATTTAGAATTTGATGAGCAAAATTTAGTACAATTTGGGCCCAATCAACATGTGTTTTGTCTTAAAATTCAGATAATTAAAATTAATTTAAAAAAATAAATGCAATTTCAACAATCAGAAGTGGACCAAATTCCTGTTTCATTAGAAACAGAACAATATGAATACCAATTATCAAGCGCCTTCTGATCAAACAAATTGAAATCCACGATCTTTAAATTTTCCTACCGGACAAACGTACTGTAGGTATGAAATTTAAGCATGATCTGTCTATATGAAAAATTAGCATGAACAGTCTATAAGGCTTAATGACATATATTTTCTGTAGAAATCAAACAATAAGAATAGAGTGGCATTGAAAATTTATGCGACTTTTCAATTTTGTATTAAGATAATTCAACATGTTTTGAACAGTTCAATTTCTCTTTTTAAAATGTGCAAATTTGATTTTATTTTAACTGAGAATGAGAATGAAAAATTTACCTGTATCACCAGTGCATAAAGTGGAAGCGTGACATAGCTACATATAAACTGTACAAACACCCTGGACATAAACACAAACAACCCAGTGTAGTCCTTGTTCAATTAAACATGATTACTGTCAAATATTTGGGAGCAATTGATAAAATTAACAGAACAAGATAACAACTAGTGAGATAAATTGTTTGATTTTAATGTGGGTGGATTTTTTAAAACTTTTGGACACAGTATTTATCCACAAAGTTTTGCAGCAAAATCATCAACATACGTACCCAATGACGATTCGCATTATGACCCTATCATGGAAACAGGATGCTAGCCCAAACTGCCACTGCAATCATAAAGTGTTCTTATTGTTACCATAATAAATCTGATGATTTTACATACTGTAATTTATTTTTTCTAAGATTAAGATAGTGCTTACCCATATCCACAAGAAGAAAGCAAGTTCGAAAGCATTCTGCAATAACAGCCATTGTAATTGTTATTTTCAAGACTAAAATGTTTGGTTTGAATTTTTTTAAGTTATTAATCTACCTAAGTTTATTAAGCTTTTCATTCACAAATGCAGGAAAAACAATTTGTAAAAAAAATATTATACCAAAATACAATTTTACAATGAAAATCATTTTGATACCTGAAACAAAATGAAATGAATCAACAACATAATAAGTTTAGGGCGACCGAACCAAAACAATTTATTGGTTAGCTGCACTACTGGAATTCCTTTAACTAAAGCATGACTCCCTTGAATTTCTAAGGCCATCTCTAATATTATAAGTTGAAGCTTCATTCCAACGATCAAAACCATCTGCACAATTAAGTGAAGGAATGGCAATAAGGACGAAGAAGTCAATGCTGGACAACTTTCCAATATTCTTAACTCATATCATAAGAAAATCTCTATCCTATTACAAGTCTAACATTTTTCAGGCACTTACCGCTAACGGAACGAAAGAGACCCAAAAGAATGAATGCCACCCTGCTCACACACAAATACATCCAATCAAAGAGAGAATGTCAGATTAGATAGCAGCGGAAACAAAAGAAAACTTTGGAGTAATACATAGAGCAGTGACCACTTACTGTACACATTGATAAGCAAAATGAACATAGCGAAAGCCCACAGGGGAACACTGCAGATAATGCAATAAATGGTGTGTTAGCTAAAGAGCAAGGGGTGGTGTGTTAGGTAAAGAGCGAGGGGAGGTTTTCAAGGGAAACAAAAGGAAAGGAAGGTTGAGAAGGGTTACAGGAGGAAAATCCATTATTATTGCTGAAGAAAGGTTTTTACGCACAGAGAAGTTTTTACGAACCTGATTCCAATCACCCTCCTGAAGTCATCATCCAGCGACCTCTTTATATATTTATGAAAATCAAACTTGCTATTTGCAGAGAAATGAGCCTATACAGTACCAAGAAAGAAAATTTGCAAGACAAATCAGATAAATCTCGTGAATGAAATGGTTGTTTACATAACCAAGATGAAATGGAAACGGAAGAACTGAAGTTATGGAGACATACAACGATGAAGCCATGGCGCAAGGTTTGGTAGTCAACTTTCCTTATTGACCGAAAGATTTGTCTAAAGAAGCAAACCTGCAAATCTAAGTTGTGTTAAATGCTAAACCAGAGACGGATGTTTCTCAGATTATATGCAAAAGGGATTCAACTAAGATACCCCCTTGAAAATTTGGGATAACGAATTACTTACCACCCATTTAAAAATTGGTGTTCTGCTCCAGAAACTAATATGACTCCTAACAAATAAAGTTTGTTGGGTTGATGTGAACCTGGCAGGAACTGCATGAACCAAACAGCAAGCACGTAGCTGCATGGATTTAGAAACGATTTTCCTAACACTCCTCAAAACATTACCCAATCCCCAAATATTCTTGATGTTCCTTTTTAACGTTTGATCTCAAAATCATTACCGAGGATTTCCCCCTTGAAACTTCCAGATTTGTATTCTGGTTTAAGTAGTCACCATTCAACCTGATAGACTGCTACACGAAGCTATGTAGGGAAGAAGAATGAGAAGAACTCACCATGTGAAAACTGATATTCCAATGTTGCTATCTCCTTTTCCCATGCTTTCCAACGCCTCATCTAGGCACGAGAATGACTTGTGAATTTCAGTTAAAGATGATTCAAAAGCATGGAGATATCGAAGCAAATTCAAACTAAGAAAGAATTTAAACTGAAAGTCAAATGATATTGGAGAAAGAATATCGTTGCACGTACTTTTTCTCTGGCTAGGGCGATTGTTAGGACACTATATAACACATGGAGAGTTGCCAACGTAAATATGAAATAGTGGAGCTGGTTCATGCCCGTGAGGGAGACAAGAGGATACTTACCCTTGAATCAAGAGGGAAAGAAAAATCATCAAATAGAGTGCAAGTATCATAAATATCTTGAATTTATATCAAATGGACTAACACGATCTAAGTAACCCCTAAATGCATCGAAAAAAGAATACGCTTTGAACAATATGAACTAGAAGACTAGGATAGAGTTTGGTGTTTACCTGTTTGGAACAATGATCGCTACCAGTAGCCGGTGCTTCTTTCTTGTGGCAGGGAAGCATACTATAAGCCAATCCTTTAGAAATACAGATCTTAGAAATTGGCTTCTGTCCAACTGTCAGTAGAAGTGAGATGAAGCCCATAAGCATCAGTTCTGCAACCCAAAAATGCCAATTTAAGATGTATCATGTCAGCCGATGTGATGAGATGAAATCTCATTCAGAACTTTGCGAGATGCTAAAAGATAGACTTGCTACATTCACGTTTTTACATGAAAAAACAATCTAGAAATGTGCCAAAACGAATCACAGTACCATCAAAACAGATCAATTTTAAACATTATAATTGTCTGAAATTTTGGTAAAAAATTAAGCCTCAAACAAACGAATTTCAATATCCAGATAGACCACAACAAGCCTACCTGCTTTCAGGTTTTCAATTGCGTCATACAGGGCCTTCTTATGTCGTGTGGAGAGCCACTGCAAATAGAGCCACAGAAAGATACTTTGTTATTACAGATAAAAGTTGAGTTAAAAACTTTGATTCTCACTAACTAGGAAATGATTATGTCTTTCTTTCCTTGTAATCCTTTTCACCTGGGTTCAATTCTTATTATGACATGTTAAATTCATAATGAGTTTGTTGTAATAACTTCCAGCCTATATATATTAGAAAGTTGTATTTGATTCAATTGAGTAGCAAAGCAGTTTCTTTTCTGGACTAAAAAAACGAATAACTTCAACCTCCATTTACTTTTACTTCTAATGAAAAATGGAATATCCACCTATGTCAAAGTTTCTGCTGATCATAATGAAAAATCCGGTGGCTATTGACCTACTGATTAGGGAATATGTTTTCGAAATGATGTGAACTTCAATTAAGAAAGGCAAATCCAGTGGGTAGAGTGTGAATCTAACAGTGTGGTATGTTGCAGAATATCAAATACAATTAAGCCAAAATTTGGTCAAAAACGATCGAATTAAGATATTGAACTGCAGAGTATGTTGGCAAATACTTACAGTTCCAACACGATGAATAGCTTGTTCAATTACTAAGGAGATGATTACAAAGGCCGAACAAACAACTGTGACTGCCCACGTAGGAGTTTCCTCTAAAGAACGCTCGTCATCACCACTGCCTACTGCCATATCCTTCCCACACAAATGATAATCACTTCCTTCCAATAACCTTAAAACGAAATTTCAGCGTTTTGAAGCAATTCCAATGATGATCAACTAGAATACCATCTTCTTAAATACTGAAATCTTGCATAGCACAGGGATGGTTTGAGCAAAACTCTAACTGGCTACAAGTGTTCTCAATTCCACGTCTTTGTGTAAACAGAATATTTACATTGCGTTTGAACATTAAACTGCCAGAATCCTTGGTCAAGTCTGATGCTTCTAGACAGATTCAATTCATCTTAATAGCTACATCAAGTCTGATGCTTCTAGACACATTCAATTCTTCTTAATAGCTATATTAAGTATTTTAGATGAATCCAGAATATTTAATGTTGTATATCATATTATATTCCACATTATCTTGAAATTCAATCCAAGTCATGGGCTCCCCGTATTGACCGAAAAGGCCAAGTCAATCGTTATTACAGTAAGTACTTTTGATGAATTCCAAGTTCCGATTTTATATATTTCAGTCTATGTCGTTATGTTGTAATTGAATTGAAAGTTCTTTTCATATATGAGCCATGACAAAACTTTCCATCAATTCAATCCTTTTTGAATGGAAAGTTATTTTCATATATGAACCATGACAAAACTTTCCATCTTCCAATCCTATTTGAATGGAAAGTCCTTTCTATATGGACTATGCCATGACCACATAATCAATTCAATTGACCACTTATATTACAAATAATCAATTCTCAATATGTGTACCATGCCAAAACTTCCCCATAATTCACTTTGGCATTCCATTGTTAGGTGACGACTTGTAAACCAAAACATAAGCCGCTACAATGCATTGAATTGAAAATTCTCAAGTACCATGCCAAAACCCCCCATCCATTCACTTCAGCATTCCATTGTCTAAGTGACCACTTGTAAACCAAAACATATGTCGCTACAATGCATTGACTCAGTTGATTGTAAACCAAGGTAAAATTATATTAAATTACTAAATTATAAGATTGTACTTTCTTTTTTGGGGGTTAAATTACACTGAATTACAAGATTGGACACTGGAATTAACCTCCCAAAAACCATGGACATGACATGCACCAAAAAATCAACAAACAATGAACATGACATGCACCAAAAAGTCAACAAACAATGAGTATTAATTTCTAGGCAAAAGCATGAACATGACAAAAAAATCATGGGCATGACATGCACCAAAAAGGTCAACAAACAATGAGTATTAATTTCTAAGCAAAAGCATGAGCATGACATATACCCACACGTAGGCTAGTAAACAAGGGGCCTCACATTCCACTGGGGGAGTATCTTCAATAATCTTTCACACACGAGACTCAAGGAGGCGATAACACCTCAGATGGGCATCATACCTATGAATCACATTATAGGAAGCATGTCTAGGCACAAACCACTCTCGGAAATGATAACTCTTAAGGAAAAAAGCTTGGGCATTTTCTTTGGATGGTTGACAAAGAATTTTTATGCCTGATATAGATTACTAATAGGGAGAGCAATAATTTTATTAAGCATCACTCAAAAGATTAAAAGGTGGAAATGGGTAAGTATGGGGATTTGTTTTCATATTCTTTATTCTTTACCATTTTTTTTAATAGTATGTATCTTTGATGTCATTTTATATGAACACTCTTGGTTGTAGTTGGTGACAAGGGGTCTGCATCCCCTTGAGGAACACTTTGATTCTCAAGTCAAGATAGATTTGTGTGTATCAATTATGAAGAGGAGGTATAAACCACTTAGAAATAAGAAGAGAAGGAAGAAGGTGTTGTTGGTGAAACATTAAGGTGATAAGATGAAGTTACTGCTTAAAGGAGTGGTTGGGGAAGGTATGGCCTTATACCAAGAAAAATGTTTAATTGGTAGGCTTGATTGAAGAAGGATAGTTGGAGATGTTCCAAGACAATGGCTCCTTGGTTAGTGGAAACCAAGGATTAAGTATGTACCACATTCCCTATAATAGCCAATGGTTTCATCGTTTTTGTCTTAAAAATTGAAGATAAAATACAAATTAGTAGAGGAGGATGGTATTGGAACAATGTTATGCTATCCCTAAAGGAGTGGGTTTCTCTCTTTGATCTATCAAGAGAGAGGATTAATAGGATACTCACTTGGGTTAAATTTTCATACTTTCCCTTAGAGCTATTAAGCCCTAGATAATGCCCCGTGTTAAGTATCAAACCCCTTATTAGTCCCTAGATATTGAATTATTACATTTCTAGTGTTATATTAGTAGGTTGACTAGAACCCTTCATTGTACCCTTTCACTATAATTGTACCCTTTGACTTATATATATATATATACACCAAGGAGACTTAGTCTTAGGATCGTCTTATCTCATCTTGTACAATATATTGTAAAAGGACATTTACCCCTTGAAGTGGATTGTTAATCATTGATTTTTTATCATTTTCAAGGCATTGGTTCATAACATTTGGTTTCAAAGCGTCAATCATAGGGTTTTTCTTCTTCAAGAAAGTCATGTTGGTATTTTTGTTATAACTTTTTTTCTAGATTGCTTCAGATAGCTAAATTTGGAGGTTACTCAAGAGACATATCATAGTACATCTTGTAAAAATTTCAAGTTTTGGTTCGTTGTATTTTTGGAGATATATCCTATGGAAGTTAACGTTTATGACTAGTCCTAAAATTAGTCTCAAGCATGTCATATTTTTATTTTTCTATAAAAACATTTCTGTGAATTTTTAGACATTGAAATTTTTAGAATCCTTATGAGACATAGTGAGTTACACGTGGAAAAGTTTTCATATTCTGAATCATTGCAAGTTGTGAGATATATCTTGTGGAAGTTGGGGTTGTTTACTAATCTTGAAAATAGTCTTAAACAAGACATTTTGGTATTTTGTTATAACTTTTTATCAGTGAAGGTTCAAACTGTGAAATTTTTAGGAGTTTAAGAAGCCATATCATAGTACTATAGACTGAAATTTTAGACTTAGAATGGTTCAAAGTTAAAATATATATCAGGAAAAATGTGAGCTATCCAAACATAATCCAAATTAGGGTTTGAAAGGTACGTAACTTACAATTGGCATAACTTTTGATTGGAAAATCTATTTTTAGTGATTCAAAATTCATGAAAAAGAGGGAAAAGAGGAGAATTATTATTTTTTCACATGACTCGAAGGGTTCCTCCAAAATTTACTTCACCAACTAAACATCCAAAGAGCTCAACCATGACTCAATAAAAAAGATATGAAATTTTTCACCAAATTGAAAAGGTGGAAAAGAAGATGAATGAAAAAATGGAAAAGAGTATGAATGAAAATCAGGAACATGTGGAAAAAAATATGAATGAAAATCGGGAACATATGGAATAATTAAACAAGTCAATGTATAACATGTTCTTACATACCCTAGATGAGAGACTCCCTAAAGGGGATAGCAAGATGCAATGAAATCATGAAAATATAGAAGAAATAAAGATTGAGTCCCAAAATCATGATATTTATCACTTCAAAATCCACATCATTGAGGCTTCGATGCGACACCAAGGAACTACTTCATTCCGAAGATCAATACGAGGAAGTTTGATGGTAAAGATCATACAACATGGATATTCTAGATGGAATAATTGTTTGATCTACAACAAATTCCAAGCTTACAAAAGGTAACTATTGCACCCTCGTATTCACAAAATGATCAATTTTTTTGGCATCAATGACTTTGTAAAAGAAAAAAGATTCTATTATCTTTTGGTCCATTTTTATGGATGAATTGATAACACATTTTGGGGATATTAAGAGCAATGCACTCTTTAGTCAATTGATAAAACCTTTGTAAAAAAGGTCTTATTACAAAGAACATTCAAAAATAAAAATAAAAACAGTTCCAAAATCTCAATCTCGAGGTAAAGAACATTCCAGAGGATAATTTGTTAGATCTCTTTATGGGCACTTTAAAGGATAGCATTCAACATGAGGTGTGTCTCTTTGAACCTAAACCCCTAGAGAAAGCTTTTAGTATGGAAAGGAAAGTGGAAAACAAAAATATGGCTACTAGAAGGGTGGACACTAAAAACTATATAGAATATCATGTTCCTTCTCCTGACCTCATTCAACCAACAAGGTTGACACCTCAACAAATGGATGAAAGAAAAGAAAAGGGACTATGTTTCAATTGTGATAGTAAGCACAGTAAGGGACATAAATGTAGTGAGAAGAAATTATTCTACATAGACTATGAAGAGGAAGAAGATCAAGAATTGGAGCCATTACAAGATTTAGATCTAGATCTTGAAGAAACTACACCAACATTATCTTTTCATGCATTGGCTGGCATCAATACTCTACAAACCCTCAAGATAGAAGGATATATCGAAAAGAAAAAGGTAACAATGTTGATTGATTATAGTAATACCCATAACTTCATCAATTACAAATTAGAAAAAAGTCTCAATTTCTTTGTATTTCCATCACCAAAGTTCAAGTAATGATTGCATATGGAGTTACCATAAATTGTTCAATGAAGTGTCATAGTATTAAGCTTAATATGGGGGAGTATTTATCGGATAGTCCTACGATTTCCATCTAAATGAGTGGTGTTGACGTTGTATTAGGGGTCCAATGGTTACAATCATTGGTAATAGTGGCCCTTAATTTTCAATATATTTTCATGAGATTTTCCTCACAAGGAAAGGAAATTGAGTTTAAAAGTATCCAAGGAAAACCCTCTAAAGCGATAAGCTCTAATAGCATGAAAAAATTACTCAAAAAGGGACACCATGGTTTAATTGCATGATTTTTCTCACTAGATGTTTAAACATATATATCATTTTCTCTAGTGGATCTTTGAATAGTTATCAACAATCATTCCAAGGTATTTGGAGAGATGTCTAAGGGTCTTCCACCAGCTCGATATCATGACTATGTTATTCATTTGCAACCAAGAAGTGTACCATTACCATTACTAGTTTATCTTAGTTAGTGACAATAATTATGACTTTATTTCTATCATTTACATTTTCTATTTGTCCATTACTTTATATTATTTAGAATGAGATACCCAACACCCAACCTACCAAAGAGAAGCCACATAATCATTTTCATATGTGGAACAAATTCTTTATTCTTTAGTAGAAGAGGATTATTTTTACAATGAACATGAATTGAAAATTTTTAAATGAGCTTTCACTTTTTCAACTATTCTCTTGTATTACTCATTATGAGATTAACGTGCATCACCTGTGATTTTCCATTTCTCTATGGATGGAAGGAAATACACCTCTTCAATTTGACATTCAATCTCCATATTACTTTCTAGAAATCACCGAGGAATTTGTTGTCACATTTAGAGATGATTGATTGTGGTAGATCAAAATGAGCCCAAACCTTATTAAAGAATAATCGTGCTACATATTGCATGAAAAAAATGTTTTGGCATTGTGTCATGATGGTCATGTTGTCACATAAATCAATTACTACCATGTGGCATTCATTCCCCCTACTTGTTGTTGATAAACCTCTAAGGAATCCCATTGAAGCTGACTCCCATAATCTATTTTTACTACAAGTAGCATGTACTTTCCCAACATCTAGTTCATTGGAATTATGATACAAAAGGGGTATTTGTACAAAAAACATTCCACCTTTTGCATTATTTTTATTTGTGGAAATAGATCTATAAATAATTTGTTGACTTCTTCACTCCAAAGTATTTGGAAATATTTAAATGATGTGCTTCATGCAATAACTAAATTTTGTGATCTCCATGGGGAACATAAATGGATTTGAATTTGCATAAACTTATAGCCTGTAACATCCCGCTTTTGGGCACCGAGCAAACTTATTCTTTGAGGACACTTGCTCGCAAGTGATCCGGATTTTATGTTATTAAAACACTTATTTTGATTATGAGGCGTTATGGGTTGATGACTTTTCGTTTTACTGCATTGACATAGACAGATGTTATTGACTTGGTTTTACTAAGTGTGCAGGATTTTGGACCTCGAGGATGCAGAGGCATCAATGGAACCCCTTGGACTCTGGATCGAGTCAAGGAGTGTACCATTGGGGTTTGATTGTATTATTATGATATTAGTGCATATGATTAGATGATATGATATGGATATATTCTGACATGATTTGTTGATGATGTAGGTTGACGATAGCTTGTTGACCAGACTCACATGTGGAATAAAGGGGTCACACATGAATACCAGAGATGTTGAGGGAGAGGTCTAGACAACAGCCCTGCCACAACCTACTAGCACTCCCGTCGTGGCTCGAACTGTAGGTTAACGTTTACCTAGTTCAAGAGGACCCACGATGTCGTGAGGGAAGACTACGACAATCGCTCACGATGATTCTAAGGGGCGTGCAATAAGGAGGGGGCCTTATTCCTTAGAGGCCCTTAGTCTCCCACAAGTTCACCTAGTGGAGTATTGACTCTAGGGTTTTTTTATGTCTACCAAGTCAGTTAAGAGGCGAGTGGCACCCTTGGAGCACATGGTGCATCCTAAAGGGCACGTTGTGCAAGAAAAATGGAAAGAGGCGAATGGCACCCTTGTAGCACATAGTGCGTCCTAAAGGGCACATCACGCAAGGGAACAAATGAGGCGAGTGGCACCCTTGGAGCACCTAGTGCGTCCTGAAGGGCACATCGCGTTGTTTTGATAAATGAATGAACCTAGACGGCCTTAGGATGAACAATGTGATAAGAATTTAAAAAAAAAAAACATTTTCCCTAATGAAATGTCACCCATCACGAAAACTAGGGTCTAGGTCTAAATCATGCTAGTGGTAAAATTTTATCCGTTTTATTAAAAAAAAATGATATATATATAATAAAATTAAAAAAAAATAAAAATAAAGAGTATGATCTTCGTTAAATCTTGTAACACAGAGGGAGTAAGAAATTTAATTTATTCAAAAATCTGTTGGAATACAATTTAAAAAAAGGGGAATTAATTGTTTTATTATTTTTGATATATTAATTAAATGAGAAAAGGGAAAAAGGGTTAATTTCTACACCTGCCTTTTTGAGTTCTAATTAAAAAGGGGAAAGAGGGAAAATCTAAAATATTAGGAAACTAGGAAAAGAGGGAAACACAAAAGGAAAAGGAAACAAAAGGGAAAAAACGGAAGGTCAAACTTAGTAAAGTATCTACAATTTAAGAGATTTCTAATTTAAACTGAACTAGCAAATTAATAGTGGGGAAAATCATTAAAACCTGTAAGAGAATTTGGGGACACCTAGGAGCGATTCTAGGAGTAACTCTAGGTGGGTGAGGGAAATAAAGATAATTAATTAATTAAAGAAATTAATTTATGGAGGAATAAAGAGGATGGGTGACACTTGTACAAGGAGGAATTTTTAGGAATTAAATTTTAAAAACTTAATTAAACGAGATTTTAGGAAAGTAAGCAATCACAAAACTCTATATAATGAAGGGAGGAGATGGAGGTTGGATCATCTTCTGTTTGCATAACATTACGCTGCAGAAATATCTACTTGAATGAATTAACTTGTGGGAGTTGGGATACCTAGCTCGATGAGGAGTGGTAGCTCAGCCTTGCGAGGCAAGCTAGGAGCTAGTTGAGATCTTTGGATATGGTGTGTGTGGCCCCTTTATGGCTCAGGGGGCTAAGGGGGAAGAAGAGTACCCCTAGCATTGGTTGGGAGGTACTAGTGAAGTCTCTCTGGTCGGCATGCGGGAGTTGCAAGGAGCACGTAGGACATCCACTCCGAATAGGCAACGGTACACTTTCTTCATTTTGTATGGTAAATTGTTTTAGAACTTATGCTTGAATATACATTTTTACTTGGGTAAGTGAACTAATTGTCTAGATGGTTTTCTGAAATTTTCTTAGCCTAGCTCAATAATAGATTGACTCCCATGGATTCATTTCCCCGCACGTCTTGACCACCTTGCTGTGTTGATTGTGACCTTTGTGGTTGTTTAGCCTTCGTCCCTAGCTCATCAATCCTCGCTTGAGCAGTCAGCCAGGAGCCTAATCTACGGTCATCACCTTAGCGTTAAAAGACCTATGGATCTCAACGCCCTGCTTTTTTGTTCGAGGATGATGAGCGAAGGAGTAACATGTTAGTCAGATACCCTTGATGTTTGTCCCTGGCTGATTGTTGATTCCTCCATCTGGCAACGACCTCTGCATGTGAATTATCTGGTATCCTGGTTGGTTTTCTCTATGCCTTGACTGATAGAACCCCTGCAATTTTTCCATGACTTTTCCCATTGGATCCTGGTGTTTCTCTTACTGTTTTCTGCATTGTATTGGTGTTATGGCAATGAAAAAACGAATTGATTCCCTTTCTGCATTGTTTTATTTTGGTATTCTGGCAATGGAAAAATGCAATGATTTCTTGTCTGCATTTTTTTTTTATTTGGTATTCTGGCAATGGAACAGAGAAATGATTTCATGTCTGCAATTTTTATATTTGGTATTCTAGCAATGGAAAGATGAAATGATTTCATGTCTGCATTTTTTTTTTATATATTTGGTATTCTAGCAATGGAAAAACGAAATGAATTCATCTCTGCATTTTACATTTGGTATTCTGGAAATGGAAAAACGAAATGATTCCATGTTTGCATTTATATATTGGTATTCTAGCAATAGAAAAATGAAATGATTTCTCTGTCTGCATTTAGTTTTTACATTGAGGCAAATTTCCCTTTGAAGAAGACTGCGTCTTGCAGTTAAGAAATGTTGTTTGAGTACCTTGTTGTCTGGCAATTTCGCCCCTCTCTGGACTGATTTTCGTTTTATTGCTGGGGCGATTTTTACCCTCGTTGAAGATTGAGATATGCATTGATAGCATACTGCTATTGGATTCCTGTCAGTGCCCACAAAATGCTATTTTGAGGTTGTTTTTTTATTGTCATTGCCCATGACTTTCCAATTACTTAAGGCTGCATTTTCACTGTCATTGCCCATGATTTTACAATTCCTTAATGCTTCGTTTTTTCTTCTCGATTGTCAGCCCCGTTTTTCCCTTTGAAAGTTGACTGATTTTGTGATTGGTTGCCCACGATTTTTACCAATTAAATGTGAATGATTTGTTGTTTTTAACCACAAATTTTCCAGACAAATGTTCTCCATGTCTTCTTGTTGAATGCCCACGATGTTTGGCCTTTATTGATGACAACGGACTTGTTTTTAAATGATAGACTAAAGTTGTTGATAATTCCCACATTTTTTCCTTTAAAACTATTGTCTGAGTTTGCTGGAATGCCCACGATTTTGGCTATTTACTCGATTGCCCGAGCCTGCTGTAAACACCCTTGATTTTTCCATTTAAATCGCGGTTGAGTTGTTGTTAAGACAACGATTTTTGCTTATTGCATGGCGTTCCTTTAATCACACATGGCATGTTTTGTTTTTCAGTTTATGTACATTATCATTTAAATAATGTCTCAGATATTAATTAATTAATCAGATATGGTACAAGATATTAAATACTTAGTTATGTTGTGGTATTGAATAGTGATAAATCCACAGTTATGCGGTGGAGATTATCAAGGTATATTAGATTGTAATTATCTGGTTGTATATGGTGGCCAACTGAGTGGCCAACTTTGAGTGTTTAACCTTTCGGCGTTCTCCACAGATGTGTTCCTTTAATGATGGCTAGTGTTGAATTCCTTTCCTCTTTTAACACCCTTGACAATGCAAAGATGTCTATGACTTTTATGACTTTATCACTGACTGCCTACGTCCTTGGCCAGTAAGAACTTTAATGACAGTCAACCCCTTTTTACTTGAATGGAATAGCATTAACCGATTAAAACAACATCCTTAGATAGCATAAAATTGTTTAGACAGTCTTTAACTTTTCAGAACAGTCTAGTCCTCTCATTGTAACCTTGTTTAAATTGATTTATCAATTAGAATGGAATGGTGGTATAGTATTTGTATGGCCATAATAAGCAGGCTAAAATAAGGCAGTACTGTCATTTTTCGATGTTATATATTGATTAATGTCATAGTTCCAAGGTATTACTGTCATAGTTGTAGTGATTAAATGTTCTATATATCTTTCAATCAAACACTGTGTTATTATATCTAGTTTTAAATGCCCAGCCTCTGATCTGTCATTTTAGGTAGCGATCATTTAGTGGAATGGTCATTATAGTGATTAAATGATATATGTGTGTAATTAGTAGATTGTATTATTCCTCTTGGTTGAATGCCTAGCCTCTGTTCATTTAGTGGTATGACTAGTTAGGTTGATTAAATGCTTTATAGTAAATTTTGGTTAATGTCTTACATGTCTTCCCTACTACGACTGCACTTAAGATTATTTGATGGTACTTTGATGACCCAACTACATTTAGGTTGCTTACTTGACACACTCTTTAATTTTAAATTAGAATGTAATCTTGGACTGGTTATCCTGAGTGTTGGGTGGGGTCAGGGACGATGTCATGATGGCGGGTGTCACCCCTTGTCTTTGTCCTCTTTTGTCTTGTCAACCTTGTGTGGGGTAGGTATAGTCTCCCAATCAGTATTTTGTTCCTAGCACATCGGGGTTTCCTGAGCCTTGGTCCCATTTGGTTTTTCCCCAGGGTTATTATCGCGCCTCTCTTCTGGGGATGACATGGTTCCTGATGTGGGGATCATGGCACGCCCTATGGGTTAGCGATGAATGATATCATGGTCAGAGTTGGTGCCTACCATGTGAGCATGGTTGAGCGTCGCATGTTGACTTGGGTGCATGCATTGGTTCGTGTGCCTTGAGGTTTTAGTCTTGATCGTCAACATCGTTATGGCAGGAAAGGGAAGTTGTCCCTTAAGCTTGTAGGTGTGTCTTGTTGCATCGGGCGGTTGGTCGCTACTCCTGGTTTTCTGTGCCTATTGCCCAGTTGCCCTTGTGTCTGTGCATAGTGTCGCAGTTTCTTGTTACTTGGGTTACGTGCTTATGTTCGTTGTCAGTAGTGTGGTTAAACTATTTTCATCGTCACCTTCTTGCCTCTTAACTCCTGAAAACAAAACAAAAAAAATATATCTTCGCTTGTTGCCGTAACGATGGGGTCATTACATATGGTATCAGAGTGGGTTCAACCCTGCAACTGTGGATCACCAGGCTTTCCACTGCAGTAAACCCGTGAGTATTAACCCTTGTGTTAAGTAAAAACCTTAACATGTCCTCGTGGAGATCACATTTAGAGTGCACCCCTGAGGGTCCACAACGTGCAATAGCTAGTATCGATAGCATCCTCCTAGATCTCAAGAGAGATGAGTTCTAGTGTCCATGAGTGTCACGGACGGTGGTGTCATTGAATCATAGTTGTAGAGAAAGGCGTGTGCTTCACACTTCGTGTTTACAACCTCCATCATGAAGGTCCACATGGTGGTCTTTCCACTGAAGGGGGGCGCTCTTTTATTGTGGAAGACACTCCTGCCCCTTTTGAACCTGGCCATCGACGACGTGTCATGGGAACTGTTCGAGGGAGGGTTCCAGGAGAGGTATTTTTCTAAGGAATTCATTGAGAGTCAGCTCAATGATTTTGATGCCTTGCGACAAGGTAGCTGCATGGTGCCTGAGTACAAGGCCCATTTTGGAGCTGCTTCGATATGCTCCGCACCAAGTTACCCAGAAACTCAAGGTCAAGAAGTTCGATTTTGGCCTTATTGTTAGAATTCATCTTTGACTTCGGGTACCAGGAGTACTAGACCGAAGAAGGGGTGTTGGACGTGTGGGGAGCCACACTACCAGCGCGACTGCCCTGTGGAGAGGACTAGATCTTCTAGATCAGTTGGAACCTCTACTGTGGGAGATATGGGCGAGGCCCATCAGATTCATGCAGCGGTGAATAACCACCAGGCAGAGCATCAGTCGACTGTGCTCGAGACGACATGTACCCTCACTGACCAGACCCTTAGTATTTTGATAGATCTCAGTGCTACCGAGAGTTTCAATTCTGGTGCAACACTAAAAAGGATTAAGTTAAAGGCAGTCGAACAGGATGAGTTTAGCTTCGTAAAGATGGCTTCAGGAGCTAAACAAAAGGTTGGAGGAAGGGTTACAAGCTGTATCCTTAACTTGGGAGATTTTGTCACGAGGGCCAACCTGTACGTCACGATATTAGGATCTTATGACATCGTGATCGGTATGGATTGGTTGGAATCGCATGAGGTGATACTCAACTGCAAGACGAAATAATTGAGCTTGGTCGATGATGAGGGATAAAGGCATATGATTGTAGGATGAAACCAAGGAGTTTCCCTGAGGTTGATCTCTTCTTTGCAGCTACAGAAGAGCATGTGCAAGGGATACAAGCTTTATGTGATCCTTGCGTTAAACGAGAAGGGAGTAGCGGAAGGTATAGAACACCTTCCAGTGGTGAGAGATTTTGCAGATGTATTTCCAGAGGAGTTACCTGGGATGCCGCCAGAGAGGGAATTGGAGTTTACTATAGACCTAAAACTGGGAACATAATCGATAGCTAGAACACATTATCGGATGTCAACCCCGGAGTTACAAGAGTTGAGAATGCAACTGAAGGAGTGTCTGGACCTAGGACTGATACATCCTAGTGTGTCACCATGGGGTGCACCTGTTATTTTCATACGAAAGAAGGATGAGTCATGGAGGATCTACATTGACTACCATCAATTGAACAAGGCCTTGATCAAGAATCAATATTTGTTGCCGAGGATTGATGATCTGTTTGATCAAATGAAGGGCGCGACAGTGTTCTCAAAAATCGATTTGCGATCAGGGTATCACCAGTTATGGATTAAGGAATATGACGTCCCTAAGACCGCCTTTAAGACGAGGTTTGGACACTACAAGTTTATTGTTTTACCATTTGGACTGACAAATGCCCCAGGATTATTTATGAGTTTGATAAATGGGGTGTTCCATGAGTACATGGAAAAGTTCGTCCAAGTATTCATTGACGATACTTTGATTTACTCTTGGACGACAGAGGAGCACGACGAGCACTTGCGCTTGGTACTACAGTGTATGCAAGAGTACAAATTGTATGGGAAGTTATCCAAATGCTCTTTTTATCAATCGAAGATCCACTACTTAGGGCATGTCATCTCCGGTGAAGGTATCGTTGTGGGTTCAGCAAAGGTCGAGGCCATTATGGAATGGTCTGCACCAACAAATGTCCTGGAAGTGTGTAGCTTCATGGGTTTAGCAAGATACTATCGATGGTTCGTCGAGGGGTTTTTGAAGATAGAAAATCCGATCACGGAATTGCAGAAGAAAAACAAGAAGTTTGTTTGGACCAAGAAATGCGTGGAAGCATTTCGGAGGCTCAAGGAGTTGTTGACAACAACACCAATACTAAAGGTCCCAGACATGGACGCGGACTTCTTGGTATGCACTAACGCACCCAAGGAAGGCATAGGCGGAGTCTTGATGAAAGACGGACGAGTGATCGCTTACATTTCGAGGAAACTGAGAATACATGAGGAGAACTACGTGATGCACGATTTGGATTTGTTAGCCATCGTATATGCCTTGAAGGTTTGGAGACACTACCTTGTTGGACAAAAATTTGAACTAAAGACTGACCACTGTGGACTACAACACATCTTTACACAAAGTTACCTGAACACGCGACAACGACATTGGTCAGAATTGCTTAGCGAGTACGAATTCGAGATTACTTACATGAAAGGAACTGTGAACCGAGTGGTGGATGCATTGAGTCGGAGACCACACATCTTTTCGGTGCTGCCTCTTTAGACAAATCTACATAAAAAGATTCTAACTTTACAGCATGACGACGACTGGCACAAAGAGGTCGAGGGTTTTATCGGACAAAACACAATGATGGTATCACGATTTGAAGGATTTTCTTTTGATAGCGATGGTTTATTGAGGTTTAAAAATCGGATCTATGTACCATTGAACGATGAGTTGAGGATGTTGATCCTAAGCGAGGCTCATAGAGTAGTTTACATGGCTCGCCCGAGAGTCATGAAGATGAGGGAAAACCTTAAACCCTTATTCTTCTGGAAGGGATTGAAGGCAAACCTAGTCAACTATGTGGCCAGAGGTCTAGAATGTCAGCAAGTAAAGGTTGAACATAGACACCCAACAGGATTACTATAGCCACACGCTATTCCAGAATCGAAATGGGAGGTTATTTCGATGGATTTTATTGTTGGATTTCCACTGACGACAAGGAGACATGACATAATTTGCATAGTAGTAGACACTCTGACGAAGAGTGCTCACTTTATTCCTATGCGTACGACTTATCAGGCACCTGACATAGCTAGAGTTTTCATCAGTGAAATTGTGAGGCTATATGGCGTGCCTAAGAGGATTATATCCTATCATGGATCGATGTTCACTGGACTATTTTGGACGAGTTTCCAAGAGGCCTTGGGAACACAACTTAACTTCAGTACTTCATATCACCCAGAGATTGACGGACATACCGAACGAGTAAACCAGACCTTGGAATACATGTTGCGCATGTATGTAATGGACCAACAAAAGTGTTGGGAAGAATTCTTGCCACTGGTGGAAATTGGAATTCGCTTATAACAACAGTTACCAGAGCACCATTAAGATGGTACCTTTCGAGTTTCTTTACAAGCAATCATGTCAGGTGCCTTTGACTTGGGATCGACTTGCAGATAGGGTCTAGGTGGGACCGGAAGCGATCCAAGAATTGGAAGATTAAATGAAAACTTTAAGATAAAGGATCAAGGAAGCGCAGGATCGACAGAAGAGTTATGATGATGTGTGTCATGTCGACCGTAGTTATGTTGTGGCAATCGAGTCTTTTTGCGGCTGAAACCACATAAGAGTTCGATCTAGTTTGGGAAAAAAATGGGCTAAACTATATCCTAGGTTCGTGGGATCCTACGATATTTTGGAAAAGAGAGGCTTGTGGCCTGATGACTAGCCTTGCCTGATTCTTGAGGCATATGCATGATGTATTTCACGTCTCTGTTGAGACTTTATGATTAGTGATCCTTCACATGATTTGACTTGAGTACCTTGCGGGTGTCAGATGAGGGTGCACTCACGGCTGAGTCGATCTGCATCTTGGATCCTCACATTCGACAGCTACGACATCAAACAATAGATCAGGTCAAGGTCCATTGGGACAATTATAGTCTGCACTCGGCGACCTAGGAGGGCTCATATGATATGCGCCAACAGTTTCCATTTTTGTTTGATAGATAGACATGTGATACTGTGATACTCTTTATTTCGACATTTATACTGTGAAACTTTGGGACGAAGTTTAGACCAAGAGGGGGTGTATGTAACATCCCACTTTTGGGCACTGAGAAAACTTATTCTTTGAGGACACTTTCTCGCAAGTGATCCGGATTTTATGTTATTAAAACATTTATTTTGATTATGAGGCACTATGGGTTGATGACTTTTCGTTTTACTGCATTGACATAGACAGGTGCTATTGACTCGGTTTTACTGAGTGTGCAGGATTTTTGACTTTGAGGATGCAGAGGCATCGATGGAACCCCTTGGACTCTGGATTGAGTCAGGGAGTGTACCATTGGTGTTTGATTGTATTAATGTGATATTAGTGCATCTAATTAGATGATATGATATGGATATATTCTGACACGATTTGTTGATGATGCAGGTTGACGATAGCTTACCGACCAGACTCACATGTGGAGTAAAGGGGTCATGCATGAATACCAGAGATGTTGAGGGAGAGGTGTGGACAATAGCCCTGCTACAACCTACTAGCACTCCCGCCGTGGCTCGAACTGTAGGTTAACGTTTACCTAGTTCGAGAGGACCCAGGATGTCATGAGGGTAGACTGCGACAATCGCTCACGATGATTCTAAGGGGCACGCAATAAGGCGGGGGCCTTATTCCTTAGAGGCCCTTAGTCTCCCACAAGTTCACCTGGCGGAGTATCGACTCCAGGGGTTTTTGATGTCTACCAAATCAGTCAAGAGGCGAGTGGCACCCTTGGAGCACGTGGTGCATCCTGAAGGGCACGTTGGGAAAGAAAAATGGAAAGAGGTGAGTGGCACCCTTGGAGCACGTAGTGCGTCCTGAAGGGCACGTCGTGCAAGGGAAAAGATGAGGTGAGTGGAACCCTTGGATCACCTAGTGCATCCTAAAGGGCACGTCGCGTTGTTTTGATAAATGAATGAACCTAGATAGCCTTAGGATGAACAATGTGATAAGAATTAAAAAAAAAAAACATTTTCCCTAATAAAATGTCGCCCATCACGAAAATTAAGGTCTAGGTCTAAATCATGCTCGTGGTAAAATTTTATCCTTTTTAATTAAAAAAAAATTATATATATATATATATATATATATATATATATATATATATATATATATAATTAAAAAATAAATAAATAAATATTATGATCTTCGTTAAATCTTGTAACACGAAGGGAGTAAGAAATTTAATTTATTCAAAAATTTGTTGGAATAAAATTTTAAAAAAGGGGAATTAATTGTTTTATTATTTTTGATATATTAATTAAATGAAAAAAGGGAAAAAGGGTTAATTTCTACACTTGCCTTTTTGAGTTCTAATTAAAAAGGGGAAAGAGGGAAAATCTAAAATATTAGGAAACTATGAAAAGAGGGAAACACAAAAAGAAAAGGAAACAAAAGGGAAAAAGCGGAAGGTCAAACTTAGTAAAGTATCTACCATTTAAGAGTTTTCTAATTTAAACTGAACTAGCAAATTAATAGTGGGGAAAATCATTAAAACCTGTAAGAGAATTTGGGGACACCTAGGAGCGATTCTAGGAGTAACTCTAGGTGGGTGAGAGAAATAAAGATAATTAATTAATTAAAGAAAGAAATTTATGGAGGAATGAAGAGGATGGGTGACACTTGTACGAGGAGGAATTTTTAGGAATTAAATTTTAAAAACTTAATTAAACGAGATTTTAGGAAAGTAAGGAACCATGAAACTCTATATAATGAAGGGAGGAGATGGAGGTTGGATCATCTTTTGTTTGTGTAATGTTACACTGCAGAAATATCTACTTGACTAACTTAACTTGTGGGAGTTGGGATACCCAGCTCAGTGAGGAGTGGTAGCTCGGCCTTGCGAGTCGAGTTGGGAGCTAGTTGAGATCTTTGGATATGGTGTGTGTGGCCCCTTTGTAGCTCAGGGGGATAAGGGGGAAGAAGAGTACCCCTAGCATTGGTTGGGAGGTACCGGTGAAGTCTCTCCGGTCGACACATGGGAGTTGCAAGGAGCACGCGGGACGTCCACTCCGAACAGGCAATGGTACGCTTTCTTCATTTTGTATGGTAAATTTTTTTAGAACTTATGCTTGAATCTACATTTTTACTTGGGTAAGTGAACTGATTGTCTAGATGGTTTTATGAAATTTTCTTAGCCTAGCTCGATGATAGATTGACTCCCATGGCTTCATTTCCTCGCAGGTCTTGACCACCTTGCTTTGTTGATTGTGAACTTCGTGGTTGTTTAGCCTTCATCCCTAGCTTGCCAGTCCTCGCCTGAGCAGTCGGCCAGGAGCCTAATCTACGGTCGTCGCCTTAGCGTTAAAAGACCTATGGATCTCAACGCCCTTCTTTTCTATGCGAGGATGATGAGCGAAGGACGAACCTGTTAGTCGACTACCCTTGATGTTTGTCCCTAGCTGATTGTTGATTCTGCCATCTGGCAAGGACCTCTGCGTGTGAATTATCTGGTGTCCTGGTTGGTTTTCTCTATGCCTTGACTGATAGAACCCTTGCAATTTTTCCATGACTTTTCCCATTGGATCCTGGCATTTCTCTTATTGTTGTCTGCATTGTATTGGTGTTATGGCAATGGAAAAAAGAATTGATTCTCTGTCTGCATTGTTTTATTTTGGTATTCTGGCAATGGAAAAACGCAATGATTTCTTGTCTGCATTTTTTTTTAATTTGGTATTCTGGCAATGGAACAGAGAAATGATTTCATGACTGCAATTTTTATATTTGCTATTTTGGCAATGGAAAGACGAAATGATTTCATGTTTTCATTTTTTTATATATATTTGGTATTCTAGCAATGGAAAAATGAAATGAATTCATCTCTGCATTTTACATTTAGTATTCTGGAAATGGAAAAACAAAATGATTCCATGTTTTCATTTATATATTGGTATTCTAGCAATGGAAAAATGAAATGATTTCTTTGTCTGCATTTTGTTTTTACTTTGAGATGAATTTCCCTTTGAAGAAGATTGTGTCTTGTAGTTAAGAAATGTTGTTTGAGTACCTTGTTGCCTGGCAATTTCGCCCCTCTCTGGACTGATTTTTGTTTTATTGCTGGGGCGATTTTTACCCTCGTTGAAGATTGAGATATGCATTGACAACATATTGCTAATGGATTCCTGTGAGTGCCCACGAAATGCTATTTTGAGGTTGTGTTTTACTGTCATTGCCCACGACCTTCCAATTACTTAAGGCTGTGTTTTTACTGTCATATCCCATGATTTTACAATTGCTTGATGCTGCATTTTTTCTTCCCGATTGCCAACCGTGTTTTTCCCTTCGAAAGTTGACTGATTTGTTTATTGGTTGCCCACGATTTTTACCAATTAAATGTGAATGAGTTGTTGTTTTTAACCATGAATTTTCCAGAGAAATGTTATCTGCATCTTCTTGTTGAATTCCCACGATTTTTGGCCTTTATTGATGACCACAGACTTGTTTTTAAATGATAGACTGAAGTTGTTGATAACGCCCACGTTTTTTCCTTTAAAACTATTGTCTGAGTTTGTTGGAATGCCCACGATTTTGGCTATTTACTCGATTGTCCGATCCTGCTGTAAACGCCCTTGATTTTTCCATTTAAATCATGACTAAGTTGTTGTTAAGACCATGATTTTTGCTTATTGCCTGGCGTTCCTTTAATCACTCGTGGCCTGATTTTTTTTCACTTTATGTACATTATCATTTAAATAATGTGTCAGATATTAATTAATTAATCAGATCTGGTATAAGATATTAAATACTTAATTATGTTGTGGTATTGAATAGTGGTAAATCCACAGTTATGAGGTGGAAATTATCAGGGTATATTAGATTGTAATTATCTGGTTGTATATGGTGGCTAGCTGAGTGGCCATCTTTGAGTGTTTAACCTTTTGGAGTTCTCCACGGATGTGTTCCTTTAATGATGGCTAGTGTTGAATGCCTTTCCTCTTTTAACGCCCTTGACAATGAAAAGATGTCTATGACTGTTATGATTTTATCATTGGATGCCTACATCCATGGCCAGTAAGAACTTTAATGATAGTCAACCCATTTTTACTTGAATGGAATAGCATTAACCGATTAAAACAACATCCTTAGATAGCATAAAAAAATTTAGACAGCCTTTAGCTTTTCAGAACAGTCTGGTCCTCTCGTTGTAACCTTGTTTAAACTGATTTATCAATTAGAATGGAACGATGGTATAGTATTTGTATTTCCATAATAAGCAGGCTAAAATAAGGCAGTACTGTAATTTTTCGATGTTATATATTGATTAATGTCATAGTTCCAAGGTATTACTATCATAGTTGTAGTTATTAAATGTTCTATATATCTTTCAATCAAACACTGTGTTATTATATCTAGTTTTAAATGCCCAACCTCTGATCCATCGTTTCATGTAGCGATCATTTAGTGGAATGGTCATTATAGTGATTAAATGATATATATCTGTAATCAGTAGATTGTATTATTCCTCTTGGTTGAATGCCTAGCCTCTGTTCATTTAGTGGTATGACTAGTTAGGCTGATTAAATTCTTTATAGTAAATTTTGGTTAATGTCTTACGTGTCTTCCCAACTACGAATGCACTTAAGATTATTTGATGGTATGTTGATGACCCAACTATGTTAGGCTGCTCACTTGACACACTCTTTAATTTTAAATTAGAATGTAATCTTGAACTAGTTAGCCTGGGTGTTGGGTGGGGTCAGGGACGATGTCGTGATGGCGGGTGTCACCCCTTGTATTTGTCCTCTTGTGTCTCGTCAACCTTGTGTGGGGTGGGTATAGTCTCCCAAACAGTATTCGATTCCTAGCACGTCGGGGTTTCTTGAGCCTTGGTCCCGTTTGGTTTTTCCCCAGGGTTATTATCGTGCCTCTCTTATGGGGATGACATGGTTCCTGTTGCGGGGATCATGGCGCGCCCTATGGGTTAGCGGCGAATGATATCATGGTCAGAGTTAGTACCTACCATGTGAGCGTGGTTGATCATTGCATGTTGACTTGGGTGCATACATTGGTTTGCGTTCCTTGAGGTTTTAGTCTTTATCATCAACTTCGTTATGGCGTGAAAGGGAAGTTGTCCCTTAAGCTTGTAGGTGTGTCTTGTTGCGTCGGGCGGTTGGTCATTACTCCTGGTTTTTTGTGCCTATTGCCCGATTTCCCTTGTGTCTGTGTTCAGTTTCATAGTTGCCTTTTACCTGGGTTACATGCTTATGTTTGTTGTCAGTAGTGTGGTTAAACTATTGTCGGTGTCGCCTTCTTGCCTCTTAACTCTTGAAAACAAAACAAAAAAAAATATCTTTGCTTGTTGTTGTAACGATGGGGTCATTACATAGCCTTTAGTAGGTAGTATTAGAATTCCTCACCTAGTGTTGTTGAAAATTTCTACAATATTAAATAAATGTACACAAAGTTTGTACATTATGCATAAGCTTCCTTCAAGTCTTTGAAACCAAACTAGTAGAACTATGAAAATACTATAAATTTGATTGTTGGTGGCCTTGATAAAAAGTTTGAAATTCTTTTTGGCATTCCCTTTCAATTATTAATCACAATGTTGAACTTTTACAAATTGCTAATCCGCCTCATAAGCCATGCAATCTTAGTCTTTCTATGTTTGGAGAGGATTACGACCATTGTGCACAATAGTCACTTTACCAAGTATATAATATCGTTAGTTCTTAGCAACATGTTATAATGCATAGATATCTAGATCATCGACTAGATAATTCATAACTAAGCCTAAAATAAATCTCAAAATGATTTGTGGCAAGTCTTTGAAGCTGCATCAAAATTGTGTCCATGGAATATCCTAAATAATCCACTTCAATCTCAAATTATTAGTCCATCTGAGGTTATAAAAGAGAAATCTCTACTCAATACTTGATCACATATAAGAAATTCCTATTGTATGACTCCTCAAATAAGCCAAACATGTTTTTGACATGTTTGCAGTTCAACACTTTGTGTGGGTCCGCAACATGGGAAAAGGGACAATGATTTTCTGCAAATAATTTTCCATTCCCATGCAATTATGTAGGTCATTAATGTTATTCAACAATGGCCAATGGAATATGGTAGAACTATTTTTCATATCAATGCTCAATCCATCTTAGATAATGCAAAATAAAAGATAAACAAGTTCTTGGTCCCTGAATGTACAGTCCTTTGGATTTACCTGTAACATTTCTCTTCACAATGTTGCAAATACTTCGTCAAGAGGATGTAAATTCTCCCATGTATTTATAAAAAAAATAATGTTATCTAAATACATGACTACAAATTACTCAAGATACACCCTCATCACTTTATTCATCATTCTCATGAATGTCACATGGACATTAGTAACACAAAACAATATCAAGAATAATTTGAATATCATTGGTACGTCTTAAAGATTATCTTCTTTGTTGATAGGAATATGATGATAAGTAGACTTCGTATCGATCTAACTAAAAATATTTTCTCCCTAGAATTGATCTAATAGCATGTCAACGTGTGGCAATGCATATTGATTATCAATAATGATTCTATTAAGAAGTAATCTACACACATTTTTCATAAGTGATGTTCTTTGGGACCAAAATGATTGTTAATCCACATGGCAATGAGTTGATCTACCCTTGTCCAAGAACTCTTTAATTCACCTCTTTATCTCTTCATTCTCCAATAATGAAGGTTTTTCCAATGACATATTAGGAAAAATAACTCCCTATTACATGTTTATATCATGTTCATTCATGCAATTTGATGGCATTTTTTGAAGTTCCTAAAACAAATATACATAATGTTGAAATTAATCATTCAACTATTATTGAGAACAAAATGAAATATAGTTTTAACATAGAAAATAATTTGAGTACAATGAAAATAAATTTCCATTAATGAAAAGGTGAATATGAACATTGAACAACTAGTAATGGCTAGAGTGGTTGTAGCCATCTTTGAGAATATATGTATCTACTACATTGATTAGAAATAAGCCTACTTCAAAACATTGAAACTACATTTTATGATAATGAAAAAATCCCTCAAGGGAAAAAACCCTTAGATGTAGGAACCCTAAACATAATATGAAGCTAGCAATGAGTGTGATGTTGCACTAGAAAAAATGGAGATGTATGAAAAAAGGGAGCCTTGTTGGGCCCATAATTTTTTGTTGGTTGCTTTGCTTTAGGTCTTCCTTGGCTCACTCAGAAGAGAATTTGCACGCCGATCCATATGTTTTTCATTTGGGCATCAAAATTTTGATAAGTGCATGGGAAGGCCCAAAGAATACATTGAAATTTCAAGATCCAAAAACTACAAAACGATATTATGGAAACTTGTGAGATGAACCCAAGCAACTACTTGGATCATTCACAAACTTTTGGCACTTGACACTAGAGAGTGAGAATTCTCTTCCTTTTAGGGTGTTGAATTATCATTATATATTGTTATTGAATATGTGTCCATATTTAACTAGTATGCACTAGTTTTTAAGTCATGAATAGATTGTGTCATTTCCCCACAAGTGTGAATTGTCAAAAATGGAAACACACACATAAAAGGTTACCACATCAACCTCTACTTTTCCAACATAATTTGTTGAGCGGTGAAATTTACCTTGCATGTTTGCTAGGTATGAAATTTATTATTCTTATTGAGAAAACCAATGTAGTATGGTTGATGATGCATGACTATGGGAAGTTATGTTTCTTAACTACCACTCCCTAAAATAAATTTTGTTTTCCCCGAATAACAAATATTGCAATGATGAGCTCCTTCTTAATATGGATATTAATGGATAATAAAGTTTTTCGCTTTATGATATTGAGCTAGATGGTGAACATTAAGGATCGTTTTTAATCAAAGAGTCTAGGATTGCTGGCTCTTTTTCTCTAGAGTTTTCTTAATCATGGATTTCTAGCTCATTTTCTCCCTATTTTCTCCATAGTTTCCTCAATCAAGGATTGCTAGAACTCATTTTATCGCTATTTTTTCTATGAAAAATTATAAGTCCCTCATATTCTTCTTTTGAATGTCCTATGTGCTTAGAGTATTTACAAAAAAAAAAAAAACTTTGACAAAACACTCTATATTTTATATTTTGTTGTTGTCCCATTGAATAGTTTCTTTGTCCTTAAATGTGGTTTTCTTTCCTTTACTAGAACTAACATTAGGAAATATCTTTGGCTTCCTCCAACTATTTTTCACCTTTGCTAGATTTTCCTTATGCAAGCATCTTCTAGAGTGCATATGTCAAACATCTCAAGTTCCTACTTAATTAGGTTCATCAATCCACCAATAAACTTAGTGACTACATTTACTTGTCCATCCATAAATTGAGTCAAATCATATATAATGGTTTAATTCTTACATGTGGTCATCTACTAATTCATTAGAATTTTGTGCATATACACTAACATTTCCATTGTTGCTCCTTCTAATAGTTGATGGGATGAAACATGTCCTTTATGACAACTTTGAACTTGTACATGTCATACCAAAGTGGTGTCAAGCGTATGTTTATGCTTACATGATTCTTCCCACCAAAGAAAAGTTTTTCTATGCAATCCAATCTTTTATAAGGAACTTAGTCTTCATGTGTATGTTATTGCACCTCATAATAATAATTGAACTACCTCATCTCATAATCAAGTCAGAAAGTGGCCAATTTACTATCATCTGGAAAAATTTCACATCGGTATCCTCTACAAGAGGATCTCAAATTTGATAGGGGTGAGGGAGTCTTGCTCACTTTTGGATTATAATGGCTCATGAGGCTTATTCAATGATTGCTTGTATGCATCATTGTGATAGTAGTGGTCAAAGTATGAAGTATCTACTAGTGGGGGCTTGGTTAGATAGTCAATAGATATTCCCCCACGAAGGTTCAATTCCCCCCAAGAGTGTGGTATGTTGTGTCCTATAAAAATAGTAGGATCATCATGGCATTAACTCAGGTCAAGTGTAATGTTAGTCACACAATGTGATACAGTGTCCCACCTCTTGATAAGCGGTGTGTTCTCAATACTTACATTGAAAATGTGTAACATCTTAGCAATATAGTGCATTTACACATCTATGTTCCCCATGTTTCCATTAATATCAGTAGTTCCTTCCACAATAACTTCAATTCAACATTGTAAATCATCTTCCTTCTATTTCTCTATATGAGAGTGAGTATTTACCATAAATCATGAACAAAACTCCCATAATTACATGCAAAACAATCACAAACTGATTTTGCAATACCAACTTGATCCATATTCACAAGGTATTGAACAATTAATGTAACCACAATACAAATTAGAGTGATAAGGTTATTTATCATAAATAGTGGAATAAATATGGTGTGACTTGTAATCTCAACAAATTGGATATAACATAACACAAATTGGTGTAACCAATTTAGGTAGTAAATCGACTCCAAAAAAATCAATAACAAGGTCCAATGTACAACAAGTATATGATTTTGAAGTCTTAAGGAACAAACAAATAATCAACCAATCAATGTAATCAAAAGTACAAATAATCTAGCTAAGGGTAGATAGTGATTCATCTCTCATATATGTACATTCTTTGTTTTATAATAATTTAAAAAAAAATAGGAAGAGGAAGATGATATGTCATGGTCATTGGAATTTTATGCGTGAACTTGAGTTATCCAACCACGCACATGTGTTTTGTGTTATAGATATAATGTCATAAGTCAATTTTAGTGGGCTAAGTTACATGAAAAAATATTAGCATGACCAAATCTATCCATACACAATTGAATAAAAACATTGGAGTGCATGACCTAATATTGTTGTGTAGTGAGCACTATAAACTATGCAAGGTGTTATGAGCCAATGCCTTGAGAATGTTAAAAAATGAATGAGTAATAGTCCACTTCAAGGGGGAAACCTCCCTTTACAATATATTGAATGTACAACATGAGATATGAATATCCTAAGACTAGGTCTCCTTGGTATATATATAGGATACAAAGGGTACAATTATAATGAAAGGGTCTGATGAAGGGTTCTAGCCTACATACAAATATAACACTAGAAATGTAATAATTCAATAAGAGGCTTAATAAGGGGTTCTATACAAAACATGGGGATTTGTCTTGGGCTTGACATACACCTCCCCTTCAAACAAGCGTTGTCCTCAACACTTGACTAAACATGGGTGTTTCTACAAGAAAAAATTATCTTTCCATGTCACCTCTTCCACTGGTACACTCTTCCATTTAATGAGGTACTCTGTAATTGTTGATTTTCCAGTTTCTTAATCCTTGTTTCTAGGATTGTTTTTGGTTCTAGTATGATTTTTTCTTCTTCATTAATCTCTAGTAAAATAGTTTGGACTAGGATCTTGTTGTCGATGACCTTCATTAATAAAGAAACATGGAATATTGATGTACACATGAAGATGGAGGTAACTCCAATTTGTAAGTCATACTTCCAATCCTTTGCAAAACCTTATAGGGGCCATAATATTTGGGTGCTAATTTATTGTCCTTATTTTGTTTCTTGAGGGACATTTTTTATATGGTTGTAACCTCATAAATACCCAATCCCCCACTTCAAATTCCCTTTCACTATGATGTTGATTTGCTTGTTGTTTCATCCTATTTTGTTCCATAACCAAGTTGTCCTTCAATCATTTGAGAACCTATTATCGGTTCCCTATGTGGTCCTCCACTGCTTGAACCTTTGTATTCCCTTTCAAGGGTGATGTAATGGATGGAGAATGATATCCATAAAGTACTAGAAATGGGGACATTTTTTATGAAGTATGGAAGGATGTGGTGTACCACCATTCCGCCAAGGGAAATCACTTGACCCATTGTGTCTATTTATCATATGCAAAGCAATGGAGATATCCTTCTAGAAATTTATTCACAATCTCATTTTTTCCATCAGATTGAGGATGGTAAGATGAGTTGTGAGCCAATTGAGTAACCAAACAAGAAAATAATTCAGTCCAAAAATTTCTAGTGAAAATTGGATCTCTGTCACTTACAATAATCTCGGGGACTCCATGTAGCTCTTGAACTATTTCCATGAATGTTGTGGTTGTTGTACTTTCTTTAAAAGGATGAGAAAGAGAGAAAAAATGGGAATACACTACAAGGAAAATACCTTTTAGTGGATTTTATAGCGAAGGTTTCTAGTGTTACAAAATTGGAAAAATTTGTCAAAAAACCCTCTGCTACAACATATATTTTTTATAGTGGATGTTTTTGTGGATACTATAATGGAACATGATTATAACTAGAAAAAATTGGGTGGTCAGAGGTGTTAGCAGATGTTTACAAATCGGTGTGTTTTTATGAGGTACAAGCACCGATGTGTACATATACATACCACACCGGTGTTGTACACTTAACGTCAAGCACCAAGGAAGAAAATATTTAAGCATTGGGGCATTTGTCTTATAAACATCGAGGATTTAACAGTAAAACACACCAAGAGAGTTAAAAATAATTAAGCACCGAGGCTTTCTTGTTATAATATAGCGGTGCTTTATTAATAATAAGACACCGATGTTGTATAAAATAATATGCACCAGTGTGTTACCTATAAAAAACCCCTCGATGCATTAAAAATAGAAAGCACCAGTGATTTTTAGTAACAAACAAGTGTTGGTGCTTATCAATAAAAAAAAGAATCGATGCATATTAATAACACAAATGTACCAGTGCTTATTAATAATCTTAAAGCACCAATGCTTATTAATAACAAAAAAGCATCGGTGCTTCGTATACACTAAACGCATCGAAGGCCAATTGTTTAATGTAATTTTGTGGTATTAAATAAATATTGAAACTAGTGCTAATTGATTACATAAAAGCATCGATGCACATTTCTTATGAAACACATCGGTGTGTTGTAATATTAAATGCATCGATGAGATTAATAATTAAAATACACCGAGAAACATCGACCTATGATAGTGCAATTATTGTTATTTTTTAATTCCATTATTTATCAAAAAAATTACATATATCTTATATTTTGATTAGTGAATTTGGATATGATGTTTGGATTAATTTGTTATATCATCAGATTTTGCAGATTTTGCATCTCTTCATTATAATATTTAGTCATCCATATATTTAATCAGTGATGTAACATTTCAAAGCGACATTGAACAACACAATAGAATAAATTAAAACATATTTTATTATATGAATAAGAGGGTCTTTGTCATACAAAATGGGACACTTATCAGTAATCCCTTGTCTTTCAATTGGGACACTATGTCCATTACATTAAAAAAACAATGCCTGGTTTTCACAGACGATTATTTCAAAAAAATACAATTGTAGCTTGCATTGATATCCAAATATATCGGTCATCATTCTTCATTGGAAATGTTGTTAGTGCTCGAGCTACTTCCATGCCTTGGGTTATTTTGTTGAATGTTTGGTTGATTGCCTCAATTGTTTTCATATTCTTTAAGTTCCATATACAAACATAAAAAAAAATTGTAACGAGTCTTTCTACATTGGTGAGAATAATGAAAATTGAAATAAATAATATACATGAATGTAAATTGAAAAGCGACGTGCCAAAGCAATAATTGACTCATGAATAATACACATATGTTCAAAATCAAATCTCATGCCTTGTTTCAACAATTATTTTGTTGGCTCAGTGCCATACTTTGTTTCCTTCGAGTTTTATACCCCATAATAAATCATAGATTTAATATAAAGTATTATTTTTGTTTCATTAATTATAAAATGATAGAAGTAAAACAACATATATTATACTTACAAATTCCACAATTAATTTTTGATATGCCAACATATACTCACAACCCTTACTTAAACCAATGTCAATCAATTTTTATGATGGCTCTTCTTTGTATGTTAGCACCTGTTTGAAGACATTCAAGGATGGTTGTTGTAAAACAACTTAAAATATACAAAAAAAAACATTAAGTTGTTATAAGGAAATAACAATTACTCACAAACTTTGCTATCAACCCTTGTATTCCTTGTCGTCCAGTTTTATGTGCAGAATGAGTTCCATTTTATTTTATTTTTTGTAAGAGAATATTTGGAAAATAATATTTAATGTTAAATTAATTATTTGTACCTAATAGAAAAATTATATTATTACATACATTTGAAGCACATTGTTGTTGAGATGGCTCCTCCTGCAATGCAATTATGTCCATTTCTTTGACCATCTCCTTGTACATTTTTTGGACATTCCTACTGGCATATTTAGGATATTATCTCGTTGGTCCTCTGGGATTTTCATAATTTTCCTAAAAAAATAATATGATAATAAAGTATTTTTATATTGATATACGAAAACTAAATATGAAAAAATTGATATACTAATAAATGAATACTATATATATATATATATATATATATATATATATATATATATATATATTNATATATATATATATATATATATATATATATATATATATATATATATATATATATATATATATATATATATATATTCTAAAAATTTGTTTTTAGGAATATTACTTTTTGAATGATTATTTTTCATTGTTGTATGTTATTTTTCGTTGTTGTATGTTTTTGTTATTGCAAGTCTGATAGGTCTCATTGGCCATTGCTCTGGAAATGCTTCCTGTAGTTTATATATAACCTTGTTCTTGGAATTATTGGATTGATTTATATATTGTAAGTGGAAAGTATGTCTATATTTTTGTTCTTCTATATCCCTCATAGTTCTATAAAAGTTACCCCCCTTTTATTAATCTCCAACACCACTCCAAATGAGCTAAGGACCAATTCATCATCATTTACATCATCTATATTAATTAATTTTGTTTTGTTAGGATGAAATTTTGTCCCCTCGTTGTTGGTTCCTATAGAACATTAAACATATGTGAATTAATAGATTGTTTGAAACATGTCATCTAATATTCCTATGTATATTATTAATGAAAATTCAAAAAAAAAAAATCATATTGAATAGTATTTTTTCATTCACCTAATTCATCGCTCTGCAATTTTTCCATCAAGGTTTTACGTTTTTCTGCACTTAGATCAGAAATAACCTTATCGAGCTTCCTCATTTTGTGGCCCTGCATGACACACACTAACCAATACATATTAGTTAAACTTACATATAGTTCAACCATATTAATTGTGTATAAAATTTATAGAAAATCTATCTTTTTTGTTTTTCCAGATGTGTCATCATTGTGTCAACCAAAACTTTTCTTATTTGAACTCTTCTCACTCATATTTTTATCAATATACAACATGTACCATTCAACACATAAATTATTAAATATATTTTATAAATAAATCACATAATTTTCAGCAAAAAAAAAATAATAATTGTAACCCGTGTGCCTTTTAAATATAAAGCATTGGTGTGTTTATCACATAAAACGCACTAGTGTGTTCAATACAAAAAACGCATCAGGAAGTTTAATTTTTTTTTTTTTTAATTTTGAATTAAAACAATGCAATATATATATATATATATATATATATCACAATGACTACAACAGAAAACAAAAACATAGCATTCATAAAAAAACAATAGAAAACATGTGACAGTGTTTTTTGTGTTGTTTAGATGAGAAAACATCGACGATATTTATTTTATGCACCATATTTCTTATTTTATTTTTTTTAATTCCTAGCTTTATTGGTGCTCCTTAGACATAAATGCACCGATACATTTCTATCAAAATGGTGCACCAAAAAATCAGAAAATGTTTTTAAAAACAAATGTTGAATCAAAAGCCATTTGAAAAAAAAAAATTCAGAGAGCCGACTGCGTTTGGGACCCGATGCAAGTGGTCCCTTTGCATCACATGTCAAACACTTATATATAGAAAAACACACTCATTAGATCTAAAATTCCTAAAATGAAAATCCCTAATTCTGAAGTGATAGACGGAGTTAAACCCTAGGGTGAAATTTTGCATTCACGTAAGAAAAAAAAAAACAAGGGTTTAAGGTAAGTATGAATTTTTATTTTCATTTTCTGAATTTTAACTAAAATCCAAATAGGAATACAATTTGTAAAAAAAATTATTATCAAAATCAACAGTAAAATTTAAAATTTTAACTATGTAGGGTTTTGAGTGAATCACCATACCCTTCAAATCTTGATTTTCTGAATATTTATGTTGTTCCAAAGTATTCTTCTTCTCCACAGTGCTCCCTGGTATGTCTGTCTTCCAAATCTGTCTCCTATAAATTTTGGAAAAATAATGAAAATATTGAATACCTTCTTAATATTTAAAAAACTTTATGAAAAGGGTTTAGAGTGAATCACCATACCCTTCAAATTCTCATATTCCGAATAATATTGTGGTTCCAAAGTATTTTGCTCCTCCATAGTGTTCATTTGTATGTCTCTCTTGCAAGTCTCTCCCTTGCAATTTTTTGCAAAATAATGAAATAGTGAATAGATTTTTAATATTTAAAGGACTTTATGAAATTTGATTCCTGCGCTTTTATTAATTGTTTAAAAAAATCACGTTTTTTTTTTTTTACTTTTTCAAAACAATGGTGCATTTATGTCAAACACACAGGTGCATCCATATTTTGTATGATGCACTAGAGTGTCCATATTACATTATGCACCGATGCGTCCATATTATATTACAAACCGATAACATATAATTGTTTTTTATTAACAAAATTCCGAAACATGGTGTGGTTAATTTTTCAACGCACTGATGCTTATTATTAATATGTGCATTGGTGTGTTTGTGGTTTATAAGTGCGTCAGAATGATTTTAAAGTTATTTGAACTTTTATTTGCACATAAAATCATATATCCATCTCAAATTGTCTTTTAGGATGAATTCACATGACTTACAATACTTCAATATACATTTTACGTTTTATGTCACCTTATTCTTAAAAAATGGTTTCTTTCAAACACAAATTGTATTATGGTCCTTGAAATTTATTTTAGATGTGTACAAAACAATTTATGGATTATTTTGTTGAAATGCAGGGAGAAAACCTTATAATATGATCAAATGGCCAATTCTTCAAATTCCATCCCATTCCATATTGTTCAAAGTCCATCACAGAGTTCTCCCTTTCCATCTCCAACAAGTTTAACTTATTTTATTTATGTTTTGATTATCTAATTGATTTTGTTTTATCCATGTCAATATGAATAAAAATGTATCCAAATTTGTAGGATCCTGATTCAGAATCGAGTTCAGATGCAGAAAATATTCCAGTACCGGTTCAAAAATGTCAAAAGGTCTTATCAGGAGCAACATACCACAAGCAATTGGTAGATGAAAATGGATGGTCACTTTACCCTTCCAATTGTGACATTCCATCTTCCAGCTGTAATCATGGGTCGGCAATGGTAATAATTGTTTGGTATAATGTAATTTAAAAAAACAAATTATTGCATTGTGCTTACTAATATCATTGTTGTACTAATGTTCAATATTTTTGAAATTAGGATTTAGATGATGAACGACCTAGCTACCATCTTCTGTTGCACCCCACAACAATGTCAACCCGAGAGAAGGTTGCAATGAGAGCACAACTTGGAGAGGAAGCATACCAAGAATGGTTGAATCAACCACCTATTCAATTCCCACTACGCCTAGATTCACCAATTAGGAATGACTACAACAATAGTAGTTCTTCAAAAGTTGGCAATGGAGACAATCAAAAAGAGGTTGGTATGGATGATTACTTACGGGATATGATAGCCATGGATACAATGTTGTTAGACGCATTCCAGAACGATGAGATAGGGGATGATGCTCATATCAGTGATACCATTTTCAAAAGCCTGAAATATACTTCCACCACCCCTCTCTTTGGACCTAGTGCCCGGTCAAAGTCTATGGAGCTTGGGACAACAATGTTACTATACAACTTGAATGCAAAGTTTGGTATGTCAAATGCATGTTTCTTGGCAATATTGAGGTAATTGACCCACAAGTGCCTTATATTAATTTTGAGAAATCTTGTCACACAATCAACATTACAAATGGTTGTTAAATTATAAACATTAAATGACCTTGTACATTTTTATTTCCCACTAACTGCATGTTATTGAAAGATGAGGTTCTTCCTAGTGATAATGTTTTTCCTGGTAGCTACAAAGACAATTTTTGTTTTTTGAAAATGTTGGGTGTTGAGTATATATCATATCATGCATGTCTGAATGATTGTACTCTATATAGAGGAGAATATGAAGATAAAGAGATATGTATGAAATGTGGGCATGACATGTACCATAAATCAAATAAAAATGGTAAATCACATGGTCCTCCTCATAAGATAGTCAGGAACATGCCTATAATCCCAAGGATTCAAAGGTTCTTTTGTTGCAAAGAATTATATATGTTGCAGAGATGGCATGCCTCAAACAGAAGTGAGTCAGGATTTATGTGAATCCCAATAGATTCAATAACCATGAAGTATACAAAGGATACCTAGCCAAAACAATTCAAGGATGAAGTATGAAGTCTACGACTCAACATAGCAATGGATGGAGTGAACCTGTATTCCCTCCAAAGAACCAACTATTATGTTTGGCCTGTAGTAGTGATCAATAACAATATCCCCCCATGGTTGTCCGTGAAGAATGAACATCTTAGTTTGGCTCTTATAGTCCCTAGTAGAACACAAGTGAAGAATATGGATGCCTACCTACAACTATTGGTAGATGAATTGAAGGAATTATGGGAAGGGATACATGTATACGATGTATTAAGACCCATAGTGACAAAGAGGAGTTTTACGTTGTATGACATATGTGATTACACCACACATGATTATCCAGACTTAGGAGTTTTCTCTGGTAATTAACATGTTTATTGATTTGTTTATATACGTAACATTATTTATTTGCATCTTTAATTCACTGTGATTGATGTTCTATTCTTAAATGCTAACGTGTTATGTATACAATAATTTTGCAGGTCTTGTAACTAAAGGCTATCATGGATGTAAATGTTGTGAACCTTTTGTGAAGGCTAGGTGATCTAACCACCTATGAAATCCAATGTGCGACTGCTCAAGGGTATTCCTCCTCGAAGAACAACCTTATAGAAGAGAAACATCCTGTTTCAATGGTAAACTAGAGAGAACCCAAAGGGCTGCAATAATGACAGCAGCAGAATAACTTAGAGCATATGAGAGAGAGAAGGAGAAGGATATTACATAAATGTTTGATTCAAATGGGGATCCTATGTTCAATGATTCGGAATTCTTCGACACCTATGTTGAGAAATTTCCCATTGGGATGAAAAAGAAATATGTCTTTTATGAGCTCCCATATTGAGAGCATCTTAAGATTTCCCACTTACTAGATCCCATGCATATATTTAAAAATGTTTCATCGTCTTTATGGAGGCACATATCATCAAATGAAAGTGACACATTGGTTGTGAGAAGAGATCGTATTTCTTCAATAACTAAAAAGAAACATTGGCCAAGATAAGAGAGTAGAGGAGAGGTTGGTCCCTCTTGGTATTTCAAAGAAGGTGATGTCTATGGAAGAGGGGTACATATCATATTAGTATTTCTATTACTCTAGTGAGTACATCAAGAAGATCGACAACATACTAGGTGCAGTGATTTGGGACGATGAAAGGGATGAGGACAAAAGAGAAGGGGAGCTTCTCCAAATGAATGGAAAAATTTGCTTGATAAAGAGTAAGTGAATTATCATTTATCAAATTTATATGCAGTAACTATTCACACTGAACTTCATAATGTATAGTTTCATGATCTCATATGTACTATATGTTGGTTTGATTTCATGAATACAACAAGGAATTCAGAAATTGATGCCATCAATAAATTCATTCTTTACAATTCGAAGGCAACACAATTGTGGGTCACATTGTACGAACATAAGAGGAGGAAATGGGAAAGTGACAGGAAAGAATTTAGATGATTGAATGGTAAAAGCATGTATTATCCTGATCATTTAAAAGAAAATATGCCAATAATATGCCCCAATAGTTGGTTTGTTGACCAAGTCAGAGAGAAATATGGTGCATCCGGTCATTACCCACATGAAGAAAAGGATGCACTAAACATAGGGATTGGTTGGAGAAACTCAGTAATAATATCTTTGTGTACATTTTTAACTTCGTAATGCACATTTGAATTGTAAGTACATATATAGTATTTTATATTTTAATGGTCGGGTTATTAGACACATATTGACACTGTGATTTGTTCACTTTTTTGTAAGTGCATTTGTTCCCATCTATGTGGGCATATGGACATCATTTTCACACAGAGGATGTCGATGATGGACACATGACACAAGACTGTGGAGTGTAATTTGAGTTCGACCAATCTATTCATGCTAGCCACTGCGATCAAAACATAATATAGGGGAAGTTAGGTTACGTTGGAAAGATACAAGAGATCATTTGAGTGGACTTCTATTTTTTCCAATGTGTTATTTTTAGGTGGAAGTGGTGGGACACCTTTGATAGGAATAATGTAAAGGAATATCATGATAGTGGGATGATATGTATCAACTCTAAAAATATGTGGGATGAAGCTAAGGAGCCTTTTTTTTTTCCAAAACACTGCAACCAAGTGTTTTTTACCCAGATGTGTTGGATAGGGATTGGTGGTTTGTAGTAAGACACAACCCTAGATCAAAACATATTTTTGAGAACAACAGTGTTATCATGCCAAGTGAGGAAAATAATCAGGGTGATGACAATGAAGAGTGATATATTATACATGTTTTATTCTTTAATTACTTACTTTTATGTTTTCAAATCTATAGTGGATTTAGTAATTTGATTATTAAATTTATAATGTTTTTACTATTTAATATTTCATATGAAATATTATTAATTTTTTTATTGGATGATATAATTAAATGTTATGTGTAAATGATATAAATAATTTTCCATTGTAAATCTAGATGATATTTGAACTTTTAGTATTTTAATTTTAACTTTTACATTATATATATATATATATATATATATATATATATATATATATATATATATATATATATATATATATATATATATATATATATATATATA
>ML776637.1:110157-123116 GCA_009831015.1 Picea engelmannii
AAAATTATGATATAAAATATTTGATATTTACAATACAATTATATATATATATATATATATATATAATTGTATTGTAAATATCAAATATTTTATATCATAATTTTAAAATGTATTTTTGTTACCCACCATTTCATATCATTTTCTTTTGTAAATAAAAGAGAAAATATATATTACCTTAAAAGCATCAAAACAATACAATGTTCTTTGTTTTCCACATGTTCCCCCACATCAAGGAAACCAGAACAGGTGGCTTGCAGAAACACTTGGAAACTGTAACTGTAATTTTAAAGTTCAATGTGACAAATGTCATGTTCCATACATATGACATGTCTGATATCATGCACAAGATAATGTATCTACCATGGTTGTTTCCATACACCGGAAAATTTAACAAAAATGAAAAAATCCAAAGTTGGTTCTTGATATGCAAAAAGAGAGAGAAGCTAGAAATTTGGCAAACCCGAGCATCCATTAGTGTTGTAGGTGAAGACGAAACTTTGTCTGTAAGTTGGACTTTGAGTTTTTTCCGACGCATCCGAAAGGGATTTGAACAGGAATTACATGCATCGACTGAGAATGCTTTGATTATGAGTTTGGTCCTCTAGGATTCGCCGCATATCAAAGATCAATTGAAGGTGGTCATCCAAAAAATGATGAGGAGTGGGAAGAGGTTGCTCAATTTTCCCATCCGTGTCCTTGTGAGGAGTTGTGTCTGCATCAAAATTTGCCGGTGGAATTTCTTCCATGTCTAGCCCAGGGGTTGTGTTCCTGGCTATCCACTATGTCATCCAGCTGGGGGGGATTTATTCCTCCACCATAATGCCTCCTTGCTCCAGAGGTCAGGCTTGGGGTCTGGTGATGATGCAAGGCTAAGGCAGGGCTTCCAAAGGCTGCAACTCAAGAGGAGGAATTTCTTCATCCAGAGGGAAACTTCCAGGATCAAGCATAGTATCAAAGAGGGGTGGAGGCGAGTGGTGGGCATGAAGGGAAGATGAAGGAAACTCAGTCCAGTTCTGGCCAATGTCAGGGGAGCTGGCGGTCGAAGGGGAGGGTTGTGAGGGGTCAAGGAGGTTGCACCATGCAATGAGGATGTAGTATTGTGGACCTCTTTTAGGTTTTCCACACTCTCTGGGCATGGTGGAGGAGTTGCAGCAGAAAATGGGGCAATGAGGAGAAAAAGAGAACTAGTCCAAAGAAAACCAGGCTAGAGGAGAAGCACTGGTAAATTGGAAACTGAAGAGGGTGACCAACAGAGGTAAGGAATCCATGGGAGAGTGTTCACAACAGGAAGATGTGGAAAACAGAAAGAACCTGAGAGCCAAATGAATATGGAGAATGAAATAATGCCCTTGGTCTCTTACCTTCATAGAGGCCAAAGAAATGTCTATGAGGGGCGCCATGAAAGAGGAGGTGACACCAACCTGAGGTTGAGTACTTTCTCTAGTACTCCAACTCTAGTTCGCATGAGAGCCATTAACTTCCCAGTGGTGGAACGACACACTACCATAACATTTGCACAAGATCCTGTCATTCAAATGGTTTGGAGGTTTGGTTGACGGCTTGGGGTAATAACTCCCCTGGCTACATGCACGCCAACAATCTCCAGTTGGCCATCTGTCACCTCATCCGAGGCTCCATTTCATATCATTACCATATCATATTATATCTTATTATATCGTATTAGTTTTTAATTTTGATTTCATACATACTAATTAGGGGAATATTTAGATATTAAATGAGCCTCCTAAGTGATTTTTTCAAAAAAACATCATTATCCTTAAATAACTAATGCATCTGTCCCTCTCTAAACCCATATAATAATATATACTTAAAATATTACATAAAAATCAAATACATAATACAATTTGAGTGGGCCTAATGGTTAAGAACATGTGTTTCCTCTTAAGAGGTCACAAGTTCAAATCCAGAGGGGGGTAGGGTATGTATACCTCTGTAGACTTTACCAGTCAAATCGTTGGGCAGAGGGGGGTCCCTTGTCCCACAAACAAGGGAGTCTCATACACCAATTTGGTGTGGCTTGGTCGTGACCTTAAAAATAGATTATTATTATTATTATTATTATTATTATTATGTAAATAATAAATATAATATACTATGTTATATATTAATTTTATATTATAAATATAATAATATAATAAATAATAAATAAATATAAATAATATAATAAATATTATATATTAATTATAACATAATAAAATATAATATATTAAGTTATATATTAATTTTATATTACATATAATATATAATAATTAAATATATATAATTAAAAATTGAATTAAACATGTAGATCATAACGGTTTTTATCCCTTATCCCCTATCTTTATCCCCTCTTTTTGTTTGTGGGTAAGAAATTTTACATCTCCTAATAGCTAATTGGATATAAATTTTACGACTCCTAATAGCTAATTCAATTCTTAATATCGATTACAACAACAATTAACATGTAACATAGGATATCAAAAAATGACATAAAAATTAAATACATGTAATTAACCCACTTAAGAAAATTATTTAAAGAGAATAATTCATACAAATTAAAATATTTAATATTCTAATTTTTTTTTGTTTTTGTACATGTTTCTTGGTTAAGTTTGGCATTCATGCATCCTTATAGTATAGTAAAAAAATGTTGAATTAGAGATTTTGAGACTTGTATTAATTATGGGAATATAAAAAAAATATGACCAAATTACAATAAAGAGGAAGTTAAAATATCACAAATATTTTATAAATGCTAATTGAGCTTATCATAAATATTTTTAATTCTTCATTATGAACTTATGAACAAAAGAAATATTATCGAAATGAGGACCAATTCTCGCATCGTACTTTCAAGTAAACTAGTTTGTAAAATTGTGATACAAAGTGAGGTTGAAGATTAATATAATTTACTTTTAACTTGCCCAAACTTTAATTAATAACATCAGACATATATTTACCCATTTTTATAACTTATTTACTTTTCAAGACCTCTTAACTACAAAAACATGATAAACTTGGTATTTTCATTTTCATCGTGTTCAAATATAAAAATGACAACATAATAACTTAAGAATTGTTGCAATCTAACCTATTTAAATCTATCATTTGTACTATATACAGTTAATACATCATAACATTTCTAAAAGGAAGGTATAAACAACTTCGTTGTTAATTTCACTTGTTTTAGACATGGTATTTATTTTAGATATATTCAAAAATAAAGTACTTAATTAAGAGTACTTTACTTTATGAAGAAAATTATATAACATGACCTAACATGAACATCAACATAAAAATATAAATTAAGTACATCAACATGAACAAAACAAATGTTGTATATATGAACAAGTCAAATAATTGCTATAATGTACATATCTGGTCAACAACACAAATAACTACTATAACTACATATCTAGTCCAACTCCCCGAGGAGAAGTAGGGGGTGGAAGGTCAAGAAGTGGTTGCTCAACACTATGATCAGGAGAAACAGGAAATAGAGGAGGAGGTGATTGGTGAAGTCATAGTCTATGATGAGAAGCATGCTTTGGAGGAATAGGCGAGGCACCCTACTCATCCAGGCGAGGTGAAGGAGGAGGAGGAGGTATTGAAGAAGAAGCATCATAACCACCCTGATCAACATCACCACCCAGAGGAGAAGGAGGAGGTACTGAAGTAGAAGCACCATCAATACCCTAATCAACATCTCCACCCGAAGGAGGAGGAGGAGGCACTGAAGTAGAAGAACCATGATCACCACCCTGATCAACATCACCACCTGAAGGAGGAGGAGGAAGTATTGAAGTAGAAGCGTCATCACCACCCTTATCAACATCACCACCCAGAGGAGGAGGAGGAGGTATTGAAGAAGAAGCACGATCACCACCTTAATCAACATCACCACCTGGAGGAGGAGGAGGAGGAGGAGGCACTGAAGAAGAAACGTCATGATCACCACCCTGATCAACATCATCACACAGAGGAGGAGGAGGAGGTATTGAAGAAGAAGTACCATCACCACCCTGATCATCATCACCACCCTGATCATCATCAGTACTGGAGGATGAGCCATCCCTCACCCCTACGAGTAACCTGGAAGCTCCAACGATATCACGCATAAGAGACTTCATATCACACAACAAGTTCATCCAAAGCTACAAGAGATCAGGGTCAGCCCTGATGTCTCACATCTGGATAGGGTGGACTCCTGCGCCAACCAAAACTACATTCAGTCTGTCACACACCTCCATCATATATCTGAGATAGGGCCTACACCACATGTCGGGCGGTATATGCGGTTGAGGACCCTGACCCACTGTAGCCTTAGCCATATCCTCATTTTAACACACCCACGATGGGGCATAAAAATTATGTTCTCCTTAAATAATCAAATCCTCCATCCATGGTCTCTAATTTGGAAAATCGGTTCCTAGCCCCTTTTTCTTCAACAACCATCGCATATTGCCACGGGCTATGATAGAACACCAAGACCACAGTCACCTATTTCAATGCTTAGGAACTTCGAGCTTTGGGTGTTTTCAATCTACCACGCGCCAATTCCTCCAAAATCCGAAGTGGCAAGGTTCTGAACTGACACGAAGGGATCAATGGTCCCTACTCTCTTTCGAGATCAATGGCCCATGGTGATAGGCCTCCGGGCTTTGGTGAAATCTGAAACACCTCTTTAGAAAACCTTCGGAGTGATAAACCTCTGTACTGCGCGATCTTACGCCATGTGTCCACAGAACATCAACGGTTTTGTTTTACTTAGGGACTTCGCGCTTCAGGAGTTTACTCACTCCTCGACTGAAATCTCCCGTATTTGGTCAGCGTCGTGTTGACCACGGCCTATATATGATGGTCCTGATCTATCTATGTAGACCCCATATCGATGACTCATAACCTCCTCTGAGGGTTCCACTGTTGCAACATGTTTGGCAACACCATCACTCGACACGTGCATCCCCACGTGCTCTTGATATCATGCATACTTTCCCTCGATTGAACGGTCGAGAGGGATCCCGAAGGATCCATAGATCCATGGTCCATGTTACTTCTCTGCTTCGCTCTTCAAGAGTTTTGGTCACTCTAACTCGCAATTCCCCCAAATTGCAAACTCTGAAATCATAGATCGGAGGGTAGAGAAGGATCCCAAAGGATCCATAGATCCACGACCCAGATCAGTTTGCAATTTCATTTTTCGAAAGACTTGGCCACACTAACACATGATTCTCTCAATGCATGAACTCTGAAATCGTAGATCTGACGGTTGATATGGGTCCCGAAGGATCCATAGATCCACAGTCCAGGTCATTTTGCGACTTTGGGTTTCATAGGTTTCAATCGTTCCAACATGCAGTTCTCCCGAAATGAGAACTCCGAAGGGATATAGGGTTAACTCTCACGCTCTTTCCCATAACCAACGGTCATATCAACCCTTGGTTCCCTCTAAACAGATCTCGTTCATCTGTCTTCCAAACAAAAAGATATTCCCTTTTAATACTTGAATCTCTCTATCCTTCCTGAGCTTCGTCAATTATGAAGGACTTAAGAGCTTTGCGCTCTTTCTTTGGAACTTAACACTTAGAAGGGTCTTCTGCACACCCCTTTCAATCCTTCATCAAGTCTATAACTTAAGAGGTTCTCGACCTCTGCCCACCTCATAGAGACTCTGTGCATATATGCATTACCTCTCCTAATATTAATAGACTTTGTCCCCCTCGGGAGACTCAGGGAAACTGGGAGTGTCGACGTGCACCCATGAAAACCGTGGCCAAGGTCGACGAACTCAAAACCCACGTATTTTAACTTAATCCACCATGGGGCTCAGGCATTTACGTATACAAATCAGACAATTCCATACTTACTTAAATACAAAATTTAAACAAGAATAAAGAGATACAGTATAATGATTAAGAAAACATGCACATCCCTAAGTTATTCACAGGATATCCAACTTTGTTACATAGTTACAACTCATTTACATAGGGTATGAGAATACTTATCTATTACAGGTTGCATCCAGCTAACTAACTATGGGTGTGTTCCTTTCCTCCCAACCATAGGCTCAGAGGCATTCATTCTTAGCACTCTGGCCACCCCCATTCCAATCCATGATATCACTAGGGAACTATGCCATCTCTCAGATACCTTCTCTCTATCACAGTATCCCTGCGAGGTTTATCAAATGCTTCTCAGCATCAAGCTTGTGTTCAAGCCCTTCAGGTCATGTTCTCTACACTTCCTTTTGGTTTGTGCATCTCCATCTGAGACTGCGCTCGTGTTTGGTGTCTCTCCTCTTGTTGCCCCCTTTCCTTGTTGTTTGTGTGTGTATCTTACCTTCCTTCTTTAGGAAGGTTTTTGACCTATCCTGTTCCTTCTGTCAGAAGGAAGCTTGAGTCTGCAGGTCTCTGTGGTACTTCGGGCTGACATCACATGTTTCCATTCATGGGGGTGGTTGATTATTCAACCACAAGTCCTTTCTTTCGTTAAATGATTCTTTCCTCTAGAGATATCATGGATCGTACTTTAAGGCTTCACCCCCCAACAGTCAGTTATGGGAAATTTAACAATAATACATTTACATCATCCACATGCCTTAGCATGGTAATCCTATTTTATGATTATTTACGAGCTGGGGGGAACAAGGGTGTTACAATTCCCTCCCCCTTAAAGGAACATCGTCCTCAATGTTCTTTATCAGAAACACCTGTCATGCCTTTCTCATTCGGCCACTTCAGAAGTCTTGGCCTTCTTTCTTGGTCAAGTCCTTTTTCAGACCCTTAATCTTCATCACCTACTTTCAAAAATTCTTGGACAATAAGAACATTAATCACAATTTTATGCGAAAACATCTTACTGTTGTTCAAAATTCAAGAGGAATTTTTCATAATCTAGCAAAATAATTATCTGAAATTCATGGGGTTTCATCCACTTGACTATCTTGTTATCCAGGCTCACTATTTTTCCCCGGACATACCCATTGTGTGCATGATCCCAATCAATATTTTACAAGAACTATCAGAGTCTCCTCTCCCTTGCAGTCACTCACCCTCTAGGCCCAGGCTTAGGCATCCCCCTCTTTTCTATACTGTTCCTCGAGTGATCCATCTTGCCTTACCAAGGATTTCTCACAAAGGAAGAATTTTAGAGACTTAATCGAGCCTTACAGTCAAGGAATCCCTCAGACTTTCTCTATCGAGGCATCCCCCCGGCTTGTGTTACCTCAACACAACATATTCCAGGCGATCATGACTTACCACAGGGTTCTCATGTCTCAACAGTGGTCTCTTTCAGGATTTTCAACTTGACAGCCTTCATCTATCCTCCCTGGATAGACCTTTTCTTCTCACTTGTATCCCAGGTATACAGAAATTCATGAGACATCATCATAAATTCTGAATTTCAAAATTTTATTGCAAATCTGTCATCTACAGATTTCCAATTCCACATTTTATTTTTCCAGATTTATTCCACACAGGGAACAAATTCACAAGCATGGGACTTTCCTTCCCATGGCAGTTTATCTCAGAAGTAAATTGGTCTTCCTTATGGGCTTTCAATACTGCCATACCCAAGACTCTTTCTTCCTACAATTCATTCATCAACTAAACAAATTGTTAGTTCTCGTGCACATTATATTTTCGTTGCATACTTGCAGTGGCTTGCAAACAATTTCAGAATTGTGCATACTAACAATCAAATTTACTTTCTCAAAAAGGAAATACCATTTCTTACAGTTTGGCTCAACAGGAAATTGGTCTTCCTTATAGGATTACAACTCTGCCATATCCATGACACTTTTCTCCCTGCAATTCATTATTTTCACATCCAAACAAATTGTTAGTCTCTCATGCATCCATGTATATATATCTATATTCAAAACCATGCATACTAACAGTTCAGCACATCTATATAAACATGAAATGGAATCCCATTCCTTTCCTATGCCTCATTTCAACATACCAAACCTTTCACAATGTAATTCAACATTTCAAAGGATTTAACAAATGTGCCAATATTCATGTCCACATTCATACCCAATGCACTCTTGCATTGATTTCAAGTTTGTCACCTTTTATGACAGTTTCTTGGCCATGGTGTTTTGGAATTTAACCAACCTTTTCATCATATGGCTTATTCATTTGCATTCATTCTTACAGTAAGACTATACTTCCTGCTATAGGTTGATCACAATCCCAAATCAGTACACATGAAACTTAAAATTTTTTGTTGAATGAACCCAAGCATTATGCCTTCATTAGTAACCAAGGTGCCAACACTCGTGGCCACCCAAGAAATTCTCTTTTCCTTAATACCTCTATAACTTAAGTAGAGTACTAGAAGGTCCTCCTTCCTTAATAGGAAATCCTTCGTCTTCCCTCTTATGTAAACATGCATTCCCTCAATGCATTCCATGCAACATGCTAACTATGAGAACCTTGATTCCCATAGATCCAGTCCCTGCAACCACTGTCTAATTGTAGAGTGCTAAACTCTATATTCCTTGACTGGCCTGGGGGAAATTTGTTGTCTCTTCATGCAACCGAGAGTTGTGACCTTGACTTTATTCTTTTCAGGCGCTATCCTTTTAGCTCCTCTGTCCATGCGCTATCCTTTCAACTCCCATGTCCAGAAGCTATGATCTTGTCTTAACCCCTTGTCTGCAATTCGACGATGAAGATTTGTCTTCCCCCGATCCAATAGTTGCAAGGGATTACGAAACCTCAAATGGCTCGCAGTTTAATTCTCCTTCCAATCTCTACAATGAATACGGGTCATCTGATCTACGATTGGACCTTGAACTCAAAACAAAACTATATTGAGTATAATTTATGGGTACAAGTCGTGAAATTAACCCACGTGCATATACCTTCCCCGCAATGAATATGGCGCATCGATCTTATCCCTAGATCAATTCTAAACCACACGATTCCAAATACAACAACCTCGGAATAGAAGTATTTGACCGAGAATTTATAATGAGAGAAGAGCCTCGGTTTTCCAAATTCAACCACAGAACCCAATCACGGTATGAGTTTACATGGTATTAACACATGGGTTCCTTGCAGGTCCACCCACCTATCGTTCACAGATCAATGGTTCACAGTGTTTGTGGAATCCCCAATGTGTTCGCTCTTTATCGAAGAGTTCAATCTCCGCAATGAATACGGGTCATCGATCTTATCGAATGACTGGCATTTGATCTGTTAACTCTAGTGGATATTGTAATCGATCTAACGACTGAGATTGGTTTCCTTTCAATGAATGGATCATATTCAGTTCCATTGTCAGGTTCTTGATTAACCAGATTCGACCAGGGTTTTCTCTCACGATCCTCACAATCTCGATCTGTAGTTGATCGAAGGGATTTCTACGATCTCTTAGTAAAGGTTTTTGACATTTTGAGTCAACAGAGATCATTTGGTTCAGATTCTCCTGCATCATGCAATCAGTCTTCAATGCCAGAGGTTCACACCTCCATCATTCATTTTCTCCTTCCTAAATCATACCCTACTTGGGTATCCATGGAATACAACTGCCCATTCGAAATTTTGCGCATAACATGAGACAATAAAAATATTTCAGAAGGGATTGTCACCCAATCTTTTCATACATGTTCTTGGCTGCTAGCACCCTCTTTCTAGTTTTTACCTCATTAGCAGTGCTTTAGGGGGATTCTTACAGTCCTGTCAACAATATTTCGACCGCATCCTTCCCATGGTCATCCTCTGCTTGAGGTTTCCCATCATTGGTAATTGTCTTCCTCAATAGTTCCAATTCCTTTTTATACACAACATGCATCATTGGTTGTAATATCAATTAAAATGCATGTATCATCCATTCAAATCCATAAAACATCTTCAAAATGTCCTAGCATATCTTTATGCTCTTCATCACATTATCCTCAAAGGTTTTCATGAATGCAATACAAACAATTCTCAACTGTTTCTACAGTAATACAATCGTCATCACTATGTGTCAAAACATTTACTTTTATTAATAAATAAACTTTCTCATTCTAGAGGAAACATAACACATATCAAGAAAGGAGTTAGGGGCTCTCCCCTTTTTTTCCCACTCCTTCCACACAACCTGGGGATTTCAAGCCAACTAAGTTATTTCTATGGCCTTACTTCCTTTGCTTGATGTGGCTTTAACCAAGCCTATTTTATCAAACATACTCATTTATCCCTTCACTTTTCCAAATTGTACTTGTTCTCACATCTGTTCATCTAAGACCTACAACTTTGTAAGCAATTTAGTGGACAAGTGTTCCTCATTTTTCCTCTTCTTGGCTTTTGCAATTTATTCCAAGTTGGGATCTCCATGCTCTTTTCCTTGAGTAGCCTTGGTTAGGCCTCACTCTAACCTTTTTGGATACAACAACATTCTTTTAGCAATATTTTTGTTCATAGTGGGTCAAGAACCTATGCATCCTGCACATTATCATTCGGTTCTCAGAGTGGTTAACATTTAGTTGTTAGTCTTCCACCTATACATTTTGTTTAAAAAATGTAATCCAAGATTCTTATATAGGCAGGATTTGTAGCCCATTTCCCAACCTTCAACAATCGTTAGGTTTGTGACTATGTTCTTCTAACAGTGTCCTTACACAGTTTCTTCACAAGGAACTCCTTCAACACGCAACTTCCTCATTGCATATCCATCACTATCTGTGATGGCCTCAACCTTGAATTAGCTCCATATTGTTACTAAGCATTCTTTAAGGAACATAGACATGCATTTATGGCATGCATCCAGATTATGTATCCACATATATTCTAGTTTTTGTGAACTTACATCCATGATGTACTTAGCTATATTCATAATCATAAGTCTGTATGTAGTTGTCATAGGTATGTTTCATAACCCACATACATATTTACTTTTAAGGTCAGTCAACTCAGGATTGTTCACAATCCTTCTCATGTGATCCTCAAAGGAATAATCATTTTCCTCTTATCATGACAACAGAGCATCTTTCCTCATTACCTCTTTCATTTATTTATATTAGTATTTCCTGAGGAAGTGGATTACATTCCCCTCAAGCTATCATTTAAAACAAAACTTTCATGACTCTTCATAATGGAGTCAGTCATGCATCCATGGTATTCAGTCAATCTTGGCAAGCACAATGCTTGCTTCACATTTCACTCATCTAGGCAGTCACCTTGTGCCTTTAGTATACCTATACTCTTACATCATACATGTGCATCACTTGTACATTTAATATCATTCATACCTAACTGGTATTAAAAATCAGGCTTCATATCAAGAAGCTTTACAATGCACTAAATCCATTCAATCAAGCATATACACACACAGGTCTTACCATTAATGTTTATCAGCATATCCCTACCCTTGTAAGGGTAGTTATCACTTTGACAAAGGGATGAAGCAATTCTTCTACTAAATTTTCAGCAAGAATTCCCAAATCACAAGTTCAATCTACAGTCCTTCTCCTCAAGGAGTAAATGCAGATAACAATACCTCTTTATGTGACTCATGCATGAGCCCAAGAAGGCCAAGTGTTCTAACCATGATCTAATATCAATTTGTAACACACCCACGATGGGGCATAAAAAATTTGTTCTCCTTAAATAATCAAATCCTCCATCCATGGTCTCTAATTTGTAAAATCAAAGCCTAGACCCTTTTTCTTTGGCGACCATCGCATATGACCATGGTCTATGACCGAACACCAAGACCACAGGCGCCTATTCTGGCGCTTCGAAACTTTGAGCTTCAGGCGTTTTCAATCCACCATGCGCCAATTCCTCCAAACTCCGAAGTGTTGAGGTTTAGAACTGACATGAAGGGATCAATGGTCCCCACTCTCTTTCAAGATCAATGGCCCATGATGAATTTGGGGCTCCTAGCTTCGATGAAATCTGAAACACCTCTTTATAAAACCTCTAGAGTGTTAAACATATCCACTGTGCGATCTTACGCCATGTGTCAACAGAACATCAACGATTTTTTTTTACTTTGGGACTTCTCACTTCAAGAGTTTACTCAATCCTCAACTGAAATCTCACATATTTGGTCAGTGTCGTGCTAACCATGACTAGATCTGACGGTCCTGATCTATCCATATAGACCCCAGATCAATGACTCATAACCTCCTCTCAAGATTCCACTATTGTGCCATGCTTGGCAACACCATCACTCGACACATGCATCCCCACGTTCTCTCTACATGATGCATACTTTCCCTTGATCAAATGGTTGAGAGGGATCCTAAAGGATCCATAGATCCATGGTCCACATTACTTCACGAGTTCTCTCTTCGAAAGTTTTGTTCACTCCAACTCGCAATTCTCCCAAAGCGTGAACTCCGAACTCATAGATCGGAGGGTCAAGAAGGATCTCGAAGGATCCAAAGATCCACGACCCATATCACTTCACGATTTCTAGTTTCGTAAGACTTGGCCACACTAACACGTGATTCTCTCGATGCACGAACTCCGAACTCGTAGATCTGACGGTTGAGATGGGTCCCGAAGGATCCATAGATCCACGATCTAGGTCATTTCACGACTTCGGGTTTCTGAGGTTTTATTCATGCCAACATGCAGTTCTCCTGAAATGAGAACTTCGACAGGCTCTAGGGTTAACTCCCACGCTCTTTCCCATAACCAATGGTCATATCAACCCTTGGTTCCCTCCAAACAAATCTCATCCATCGATCTTCCAAATGCAAAGATATTCCCTTTCGGTACTTGATTCTCACTATCCTTTCTGAGCTTCGTCAGTTATGAAGGACTTAATAGCTTTGCGCTCTTTCTCCTAAACTTAACACTTAGAAGGGTATTCTACACACCCCTTGCACTCCTTCATCAAGTCTAGAACTTAAGAGGTTCTCGACCTCTGCCCACCTCATAGATACTCTGTGCATATCTACACTACCTCTCCTAATCTTAACAGACTTCGTCCCCCCCCCCCCCCCCCACCCC
>ML776637.1:123148-140656 GCA_009831015.1 Picea engelmannii
GGGAGTGTCGACGTGCACCCGTGAAAACCGTGGCCAAGGTTGACGAACTCACAGCCCACTTATTTTGACTTAAGCCACCACAGGGCTCAAGCATTTACGTATACAAATCATAAAATTCCATACTTAATTAAATACATAATTTAAACAAGAATAAAGAGATACATTATAATAATTAAGCAAACATGCACATCCTTGAGTCATTCACGGGATATCCAACTTTATTACATAGTTACAACTCATTTACACAGGGTATGAGAATACTTATCTATTACAAGTTGTAGCCAACTAACTGACTGTGGATGTGTGCCTTTCCTCCCAACCATAGACTCAGAGGCATTCATTCTTAGCACTCTGTCCACCCTCATGCCAAGCCATGATATCACTAGGGAACTATGCCATCTCTCAGATACCTTCTCTCTGTCACAGTATCCCTGCGAGGTTTATCAAATGCTTCCTCAGCATCAAGCTCATGTTTGGGCCCTTAAGTTATTTTTCTCTGCACTTCCTTTTGGTTTGCGCATCTCCTACTAAGCTTGCATTATGATCTAGTGTCTCTCCTTTTTATGCACCCTTTCCTTTTTATCTCTGTGTGTGTAGCTTACCTTCCTTCTTTAGGAAGTTTTCCAACCTATCTTGTTCCTTCTGTCAGAAGGAAGCTCAGGTCTGAAGGTCTCCGTGGTACTTTGGGATGACAACCCATGTTTCCATTCATGGGGGTGGTTTATTATTCAAGCACTAGTCCTTTCCTTCATTAACTGATTCTTTCCTCTAGAGATATCATGGCTCATACTTCAAGGCTTGACCCCCCAACAATCAGTTATGGGAAATTTAACAATAATACATTTACATTGTTCACATGCCTTAGCATGGTAATCCTATTTTATGATTATTTACAAGCTAGGGGAAACAGGGGTGTTACACTCATATGCATCAGGTGGCAGGGGAGTATGCATGTCCCCAATGAATGTGCCAACATCTGCAAAATATAACACAAATTAATAATTAGTCGACAATTTCATTAAACAGTTTAATAAAAAATGTTAAAGAACATGCTAGAATAAAATTTATTCAAATTAAGTAAGACAATAAAATGAAAGTACAAGATTAATTTAAATCTTACCCTGATGATCGGGTGGCTCATCTAGTGTGAAGAGGATGTTGGGACATCCTCTCCAATCCATCGCACGACACCATCACGAACACATGATCTACCTCACTGGCTAATATCTCAAGTGTGTCCCTAGAAATCCTAGCTAGAAAATTGGGCATGCCCCTCTTGGGCATCATCTCGCCCCACATGTGCATCTGCACCTCAGTCATTGGCCTAGGAGGCCAATAGAAAAAATTATGTCTCGTCTCTAGAAACCTTTCAAAAAACAAAAAAAAACAAATTTGATGCAAATGGGAAGTTCGCCCTCCCATCTATCATAGCATGACGTCTATCCAGTGATATACAAAATTGTCGCAAGAAAATGGCCTCTGTATCAAAGAATCAACATAATACAAAAGAGCGCAACTAATGCACTGACTATCACCAGTAAAGTGTGCAATGGTCAAAAATAAAAGTGAGAGGCCCTAACATCCTCTGCACCTAATGAGGTGATCAGTAATTGTCCACCAACCACCTAAAAATCACCAGGAGAATGTATATCACACACAATATACCTCTAATAGTAGGCAAGTTGACTCTCAACAACAACACCCACTGGAACATCAGGAAACTAGGGAAAATCCTCCCCTCTCCTAGATAGCCCAGTGATAAAATAAATATCCTCCTCAGTGGGATGGTACCACTAATGAGGACCGACTATGAATTCATTTTTATGGGAATCCCATCAACAGAACAGTTGTGTAAGAAAGGCATAATTCTCCTTCAGGGATGTAGCCTCCTCGTAGTACTTGAGGAGGCCTACATTCCTCAAGAGGATCCGCATAGCTATAGTAATAGGCCGAGGGTACAAATCCCTCTCCCTCTCTCTGGCCTCCCATTCCCAAACCATATTATATTGATCAACTCTTTGTTTCTACTCCTCCATGCGTTGACGTCTCTACATAATTAACATATAAATTACATCAACATCGTACATAAAAACATAACTTTTTTTTTCAGTAAATGAGAAATTTATTTCAAAATATGCAAACAAAAAAAAAATGAGTAATTATCAATGCACCAATGCACCCCATTGTATACAATGCACCGTGAAAGCACGATGCCTCTTTAAATCGATGTGTCTAGATACTACAACACCCTGGTGTGTTCCATTCATCACGAGGCACCACTTAAAATAGAAACTCATTTTAAACAATGCATTGTATCCATGTTTATGCACAGGTTTGTTCCGTATAATCCATGGACCAATTGAAAAACACAATATTTTACATGGTGCGTAGTTTATTGTGTATGCACCAATGTGTTCACTATAAAGAATGCATTGATTGAACAACTATCTATTTTCAACGACGCATATATTATTATGAACTCACCGATGCATTCATTGTAAACAACACATTGTTTATTGGAAACTATATATTTTCGACAGTGCGTCATTTGTAAGTATGCACCAGTGCGTTCTGTATTACGACACACCGGCGAAAACCAACTATACATTTCAAATTTACATGGTGCACTGCGCTGCGCAGAAAGAAAACAAAAAAAATTGAAAAACAATGAAAATTTTACTCAATTTCACAATTTAATCCTGTAAAAATTCAATGTACAAATAAATAAAGAATTTACCTGGACATTTTCTCGTTGAGGAGGCATAGGTGGGATGTAGTGAAAAAATCCAAATTTGTCCACCATATGGAAAAATTGGAATCCTGTGAACTGAGCACCGAACAGAAACAAGGAAAGAAACCGAAGCACCGATGATAGTGCACTTCAGTTGGAAAAAGGTGGCACTAATGCTTGAGAGCTTCTCTACACTATAAATGGTAAAAATGGTTTTTTACTGCCGATTTATTTTTATTTACCTTTATTCTGGTGCACTCATGTTAAGCGCACCATTGTTTTTAAAAAACACCCTGCGACGGTGCACCAGTTTGGAATGCACTGGTGTGCCCAAGGGACAACGATGCACTGTTATGAATTTTTAAAAGGAAAAATGCAATGACGGTGCACCCATTTGTTGTGCACCGGTGTTCTCGTTTAGTGTGCATTGGTGCTCATGAGCTTCTTTTATATGATGTGCACTGTTGTTTTCTATTTTTTTTAAATAACTCTGCAATGGTGCGTCTAGATACTATGATGCCCTATTGTGTTCCATTCATCACGACACACCGCTTAAAATAGACACACATTTTAAACGGTGTTCCATATCCATGTTTGCACACTGTTGTGATCTGTATAATCCACTTACCAATTGAAAAACACAATAATGTCTATGGTGCGTAGTTTATTGTGTACACATCAGTGCGTTCACTATAAAGGACACGTCGATTGAACAACTATCTATTTTCAACGGTGCATATATTATTATGAATGTATTGGTGCGTTCACTATAAACAACACATTGTTTAATGGAAACTATATATTTTCGATGGTACGTTGTTTATTATGAATGTGTTGGTGTGTTATTTATCAGTATGCACTGGTGTGTTTCGTATTATGACTCACCAGAGAAAATGAGCTACACATTTTTAGTGCACCCTGTAAACTTTACAAGGTGCACTGTGCGTGGTGCAAGCCAAACGGTTAGAATGCACTGCACAAAAAAAAAAAAAATGAAAATTTTACTCAATTTCATAATTTAAAATTTCAATGTACAAATAAATAAAGAATTTACCTAAACATTTTCTAGTCGAGGAGGCATGATTGGGATGTAGTGAAAAAAACCAAATTTTCCCACCATATGGAAAAATTGGAATCCCATGAACCGAGCACCAAATGGAAACAAGGCAAGAAACGGAAGCACTGACTGCAGTGCGCTTCAGTTGGGAAAAGGTGGCATGGGTGCTTGAAAGATTATATGCACTGGAAATGGTAAAAATGGTTTTTTACCACAGATTTTTTTTTTATTTACCCTTGTTCTGGTGTGCTCGCATTTAGTGCACCAGTGTGCACCACTGCAAATAGTGCACCGTTATATTTTTTAAAAACCATGCGACTGTGCACTAGTTTGGAATGCATCAGTGCAATCAAGGGACAATGGTGCACCATTAAGCATTTTTAAAAGGAAAAATGCAATATGGTGCACCCATTTTTTTTGCACCAGTGCAGTCATTTAGTGTGCACCGGTGCTCACAAGCTTCTTTTGTATGATGTGCACCATTTTTTTCTAAATAAATCTACAATAGTGCACCATTGTCTATTAGCACCGGTGCTAATAGAATTATAAATGCACCATTAAAAAAACTTCTACTAAAACATCCACCTGCACACCTCCGCTAGTGACCTCCGCTACAAATGGATTTTGGGGCTATTTTTATAGGGGCTTCCACAAAAACCTCCTCTATCGGGTGTTTTCCTTGTAGTGATACTTTGCTAGTCGATCCACTACTACCATGATGACTTTATTTCTTTCATATTTGGGAAAAAATGTAATAAAATCCATTGAAACTTATTCCCAACGCTGACTTGGTATAGTTAATGGTTGTAGGAAACTTGGCATCTTGATTTTCTCTCCCTTGTTGGCAGACCAAAAATTCAAACACAACTTTTGAAAATCATTTTTAAGACCTTCTCAGAAAAAATTCTCCTCAATCCTATGGTATGTTTTCAAGAACCCCAAATGTACTCCTATAGAAGAAGTGTGCAATTCTAGAAGTACCTTATGTTTGAGTTGGGAATTATTACATAAATATAGGCGATCATGACACCATAGAAAATCATTCTTCCATACAAAATTATCTAATGAACTAGGGTCCTCTTGTAGTTGTTGAATGATATTTCATATCTCTTGATCTTGCTTCTATTTGATCCTTGCTTCTTCCACCCAATCAGATTGAAGAATAAAAATAACACATAGTGAACCTTATGTTTCCTCCTCTTTCCTTGAAAGGGCATCTACCACAACATTTTGTTTTCCTTTTTGTAGATAATTTCAAAGTCATAACCTAGCATGTGTGCAACCTATTTTTGTTTATATTCTAAAGATGATGATTTCTCCAAGAAGTACTTCAAACTATCATGATTTTTTTTTACTTTCAAGTGTCATCCTATTAGGTAAGGGTGCCATTTTTGAACTGCATGTAATATGGCCAACATTTATTTTTCATAAATGGTTTTGAGTAAGTTTTTTTCTTTAAGTTGGTTTCTTTCAAAGGAAATAGGCCTTTCTTCTTGCATTAAAATTGCACCAACTCCATGGCTTGAGGTATCACACTACATAATAAATGTTTTTGTAAAGTTGAGTGTGGACAGGACGAGAGTTGTACATACAACCTCAAGTTTTTCAAAATATTTGGTTGCTTCTTCAATACAAGAAAATTCTTCCTTATTTAATAATGTTGTTAGATGTGTTTCTATTTGATCATATTTCTTGATAAACTTGTGACAATAGCCTATCAATCCTAAGAATCCTCTAAGTTTCTTCAAGGTTTTGGGAATTGGCCATTTCCTCATAGATTTAATTTTGTTAGGGTCCACTTTTACACCTTCATGAGATACAATATTGTTGGAATACTGAGAGCGGGGGCAATGAATCAGTATTACCCTTTTTCACCAATTAGCAGTTACTTTTATATTTTGTTAATTACCACAATAGATCAACAATGGACTTGTTTGTAAAATCAATTTTATAAATACAATTAATAGGAATTGCAAGGATTTATGAAGAATAGTGAAGGAAACCAATCCTTTTAAGAGCACCAACTGTAGAAGACACAAATCCCCTTCTTCAGGGAACCAACCCTAAGAAGCACCAACTCCCTTACTTTTTAGGGCTCCAACCCTAGAAAGCACCAACTCCCTTGTCTTTGGGGAACCAACCCTAGGAAGCACCAACTCCCTTGAATTACACTTACTTAGTAAAGGATATGAATCCTTTCTTGCTCCTCCCTTCCACCCTCACTTCATAGGAATCATCAGTTCTTCTTACTGGACTCTTCTTCTATTTTGATCTTCTGATATGGACTATAGAGACACTTTCTTCTCACCATTATTTCTCTTTTATATAATCTTTCAACTAGTGTGAGCTATGAATCATTGTTTCTTTTAGTTTGGACCATCGCACCTCTTCATTAATATTAATAATAATAACATTTTTTTTTCTCCCTTGTTATTCAAACATTATCCTAAAGGATTTTCAATTATTGAGAGTGATTTTCATAAATCGATCACTGTTATGGATCGATTTATTTTTAACTCGATCACATGCCTTTTTATTTCATTCTCAATTTTTGTTTATTAGATCTAAGCTTTTTGATTGGCCCTTTAATCCATTGCAATTGTTGGATTACTCAACATAAATCAGGACAATGTCTGGATCTTATCAGGTTTAATGTTCCTTCTCTCTCTGGTTTAGAATTAAACATGATCACATATAAAACCCCACAGGCCTTACCAGTCGTTAGATCAACATGTGGACGTGGATCGAAGGTCTCTGTGGATTGCAGAGATCCAACTTGCTCGTGGTTTATCCCGTCACATGAACTCCACAATTTGAATTTGTGTGATTGTTGGCGGATCAACCACGGATGTTGATATATTGATCAGGGAGATATGACAGTCATGATCAATTTTGGAAGTGGAATCAACGATATTCTTAATCCTCCCTTCGTGCTTCACAATCAATCCCTGCCCTTGATCTGATGCATGTGCATCCTATGGTCACGTGCATGATGAGATGGATGGTTTATACTTGATCTTCCATTAGATGGACGATCTTGTCTTTTCCCAAGGTTTCAAACAAATCAACGGTCAGGACTTAATCTTCAGTTGAGTGGACAGTTCTCATTTACTTCGGGACTTTGACGTTTTAGGACTCTGTTCTTTGCATTCTTCCAACTCTTCCAGAGAAAATTACAACAGAGTGTGTATCATCACTTCCCTCATTAATAACATTCACATGTCCAGGAGCTATGACCATGGGATTAGGCACAAAGGAGATCCTCTCTTCAGGTATTCGGCTATTCGTCACTTTGGGGCTCCAGGATACTTGAACTCTGAGAGGTTTAATCCATTTGGAGTGTTTACCCACCGAATAAGTCATAATACTATGATGAATTCTTGTTCTCAATTAGCATCTCATGCTTACTCTATCCTTCCACTACATTTGATCTAATGGTCATGTGAGAACTCGAAGGATCTTAGATCAACGACCAACATTAACTTCAGCCTTTGGCACTTTGGTTAGTTCACTTTTTCCCACTTCCCAATTCTCTCGGAGTGAGATTACCCGAAGAATAAACCTCGAGTAATTTGACCTCATCTAATGGTCCTTATTTAACCCAAAAATATTAACACGATCCAACGGTTGTCTGGATTTCGGCTATTCGGGATCTCAATACTTTGGCCTTTCTTATCCTATTCTTCACTTTATTTGATCGGAAGGTCAATATTAATCCCAAAATGTTTCTCAAATCAATGGCTGAGAATTACTTTGGCCTTCGGTGCTTCAGGCAGTGGCTGATGGTAGAACCTCAAAAGTTCATACTCCCAAAGTGGCATGGATTTTTGACATCAATATTGATGTGGCACTAGCCGAGTGGTTTCCATGTGTCACTTTGATTTGTGACTTACACATACCTAAAATTCCAACTGCACCTTGACACTTGTCATTATCTGATTGTGCCATATGTCCTTGTTGATGTGGTGTTGTTGATGTGGACTAGTTTGACGTGGGCTCTCAATATGTGTGCCACATGTATTACTCCATGACCTCGAAGCTCTGACCTTTGGGTGAAATATATTCTCTAAACCCTTTTCTGTCGAAGTGGTTAGCACTGAAGTTGACCACCATTGGATCTACCTAACCTCATCCAACAATCACTATGCATTGCCAAGATCTGACGGTCCTCATTCACTTCGAGACTTCGAGGCTCTGACCTTCAGGCAAACTTACTTGTTATTGGATTTTTTTCGTCGAAGTGGTCAGTGACGAAGTTGACCACAATTGGAGCCACCTATCCTGATCCAAATATCATCATGCATTGTCCAGATCTTATGGTCCTTATTCACTTTGGGACTTCGGCGCTCCGACCTTCGGGTAAACTTACAAGTTCTTGGCCTCTTTTCACCGAACTGGTTAGCGTCAGAGTTGACTGTCTCCTAATATGAAAGTTCCTATATTTTTCTTCAGATCAACGATTTTCATTACTTCAGGTCTTTTACCTTCTAGTAAACTTACATGTTCTTGGCTTCTTTTCTCCAAAGTGGTTAGGGTCAGAGTTTATTGTCTCCTTATCTGACGGTTCCCATTTTTCATTCCATATCAACAGCTAATACTTAAATCTAGATCAAATATTGATCTAATGACTAGGAAATCTCCCGAAGATCCTGCTTCAGATATGTTGATTGAGATATAATTATTCTGACTTCCCTTAATTTGAAGGTCCTGGATTGTCCTGAAATGATAATGGACGACTCCTGTGCATCATCTCTTATGAGCTTCAATTAATATTCTTCCCTCTAATTTTTTCATCGCTATTTCTTTTGAGCCTTTAATAACACTCTTTTGCACCCAGTTATCAATGACAATTTATCATAAAAACTCATCATCAGATCACAATGATCTTCGACTATTGACATCAATGAAAATATATCCAACAATCTCCCCCTTTCTCATTGATAACAACCTTTTTATTTTTGAAATTTCTTCTCTTATTAATTTCCTCCCCCTTTGACATCAATGGCAAAGGGGATTTTCTTCTCTCCCCCTTACCATGTGCCCCTTCTGAAACGATTTTATGGTTTTTAATGAGTTTTTTGAATTACTCCTAATTTTTGTCGAAGATTTTCAAAAGTAATCCTAGGCAAAGGTTTTGTGAAAATGTCTACAATCTATTCTTTGGTGTCTACATACATTATTTTAACTATTTTTAGGGTAACCTGATATCTTAGGAAATGGTATTTAATTGGGATGTGTTTGGTTTTAGAATGCATGACTGGATTTTTAGAGATACTTATGGCACTAGTATTATCATAGTTAATAGTAATGGGATTATTATATTTTATTTGTAGATATTCTAAAGGTTGCCTCATCCAAAGAACTTGTGTGCAGCAGGATGCAGCAGCAATGTATTTTTCCTCTGTTGTAGAGAGTGATGTGGATGTTTGTTTCTTGCTTGACCATGCTACTAGAATTTTTCCTAAGAAAAATGCTCCTCCACTGGTGCTTTTCCTATCATCTATGCTACCATCCCAATATTCATCAATATATGTAGTTAGATTGAAGTCTTTATCTTTTGGATACCATAATCCAAGTTCTAGAGTTCCTTGAAGGTATCTTATTATTCTTTTTACTGCTTTTAAGTGAGTTTATGTAGGTGCAAATTGAAATCTCCCCATGAGTCCTACAGCCTACATGATGCCATGTCTTGTAGCGGTTGAATAGAGAAAAATTCCAACCATTGATCTATACATCGCTTGGTCCACTTTTGGTGAGTCATATTCTAGGCTTAGTTTACATCCAGTGACCATGAGAGTACTCATAGGTTTATTGTCTTCCATTTGAAATTTCTTCAAAATTTCCTTGATATATTTGGTTTGGGAAATGAATATTCCATTTTCTATTTGATTTACTTGTAAACCTAAGAAAAATGATAGTGCTCCCAGCATAGACATTTCAAACTCTTCTTGCATTTTGGTTGCAAATTGTATGCTTAGTGTAGTAAGATTACTCCCAAATATGATGTCATCTACATATACCACCACAAAAATCATGTTTTGATCCTCAATTTTTATGTATAGGTTTTTGTTAGTAGTCCCTCTCTTATATCCTTGTTTTTGTAGGTGTTGATCAAGCCTAGAGAACCATGCTCTGGGGGCTTGTTTAATACCGAACAGGTCCTTTTTCATCTTGCACACATAGTCTTGATTTTCTTATAACATGAATCCTTCTGGTTGCTCAACATAGACTTCTTATTCTAGTATTCCATTAAGGAATGTTGACTTGACATCCATCTGATAGATTTTGAAATTTCTGAAACATGCAAATGCTAGGAAAAAGTTGATGGCCTCAAGTCTTGCTACTGGAGAAAAAGTCTCTTCAAAATCAATACCTTCCACTTGGGAATATCCTTTGCAAACTAATATGGCTTTGTTTTTTATAATTTCTCCATTTTCATTTAGTCTGTTCTTGAATATCCACTTGGTTCCTATCACGTTCTTGTCCTTGGGTTTTGGAACAAGTTCCCAAGTATGATTTTTCTCTATTTGGTCTAGTTCTTCATTCATTGATTTTATCCAATCTTTACTTTTGATAGCTTCTTTAACTGACTTAGGTTCTATTAGGGATAACATTGCTTGTTCAGATTCAAAAGCGAGTTTCTTTCTTGTTTCCACTCCTGCACTTTTATCTCCAATGATCTGTCTTTTAGGATGATTCTTTTGAACTCTTTTTGATGGAGCTCTTGGAAAGGGTGTTTCTTGATTGTCTTGTTCATCAGTATCTGATTAATCTTCCTGTGTTTCATCATTATCATCTTCTTGTTGAGATTCTACATCATCATCTTCCTGTTGAGATTTTACATCATCATCATCTTCTTGTTGAGATTTTTTATCAATGCATTGGGATATGCTCTTCTTTAGATCATATATCTTAACATTGGCACTTTCTACTATATTTATTAGTATAGGATTATAGAATCTGTATACTTTCCTATTATATTATTAGCCTAGTAATATTCCTTCATTATATCTTCGATCAAACTTTCCTAGGTTATCTTCATCATTCTTTATGTAACATTTACTTCCAAAAGTTATAAAGTGTTTTACAGATGCTAGCCTTCCAAACCATAGTTCATAAGGGGTTTTTTCATGGTTGGATCTCAACTGAGCTCTATTAAGTATGTGGATTGTTGCATAGATTGCATCTCTCCAGAATTTGTCTAGAAGCTTGGCTTCATTTAGCATGGTTCTTGCAACTTCTTGAACTGCTATGTTTTTCCTTTCTACCACTCCATTTTGTTGAGGAATCCTAGGAGCTGAAAATTGTCTTTTGATACCATGATTTTCACAGAATTGAATGAATTTTTTAGAGGTGAATTCTCCTCCATTGTCTGATATGAGACATTTAATTTTGAGATCTGTTTCATTTTCTACAAGGGCTTTGTATATTTTAAATTTCTCAAAGGCTTCTGATTTTTATTTTAGAAAGAATACCCAAGTTAATCTTGTATAATCATCAACATAAAACATAAAACATTGTTCACCATAAGTACTTTTGGTTCTAGTTGGTCCACATAGATTTGTATGAATAGTATCTAATGGTTTTTTTTTGGAATGCTCTTTTGTTTTGAACCTAGCTATTGTTTGTTTTCCTATTTGACAATGTTTACAGATAGAATCTGAAGGCTTAATCACTTATGGCAGGTCCCCAAATAACTTTTTCTCATTGGCTTTGATCAAGTTGTCAAAGCTTAGATGTCGCAACTTTCTATGCCATAGCCAACTTTCATCTACTTGGCTTAAACAACATTTTTCTTCTTCATCTATATTAAGGATGTACACATTGCTAGATGTTCTTGGTGCAACTGCCACTAGCTTTCCTGAGTCCTTTTCTTTTATCTTACATTTTTTAGAATCAAAAGTAAGTATGTGACCATGATCACATGTCTGAATTATACTTAGGAGAGTTGGTTTGAGATTTTCTACCTGAAGTACATCTTCTGCTTTGGTTTTATTATTTCTTAAATTAACAATGTATTTTCCTAGTATCGTGGCTGACATGTTGTCTCCAAAAGTTACTTTTCCTTTTCCTTTCTTATTTAACTTGAGAAAATTACTTTGATCTCGAGTAATGTGTTTGGAACAACCACTGTCTATATACCACGGACATCCTTTATTTCTTTCATATAAGGCTACATTGCACTATGTTTGTTTTTTCTTCCATACTTTTTTATTATGGGAAATATTTGTCTTTTTATCATATTTTGGAAATCTACATTCATTGGTTTCATGACCATAGTTGTTGCATTTTTTACATTCACTATTGAAGTATTTCAAAGGAGAAAATGAGTTTTAGTTTATCTTCTCTGTATTGTAATTATCGTTCTTATATCTATGGACATTTGTAAGATTGTATTGTCCATAAGCTTTGCAGTGTCGCCTTATGTCCGAAATTATTGCAAGAGTAACAATATCCAATAAATAGATATTTAGGGGGATTCCTTCTGATGATTGTATTTTTCTTTTCATCTTTTACTCTAGTAGGGAGTATTGATTTATGTTTATGTGTAACAATTTTCAATGGTATCATCTTTTCCTTATTATCTTCTTTTCTTAACGAGTTTTTCAGAGCATCTCCGTAACTGAATGGTTTCTTGAAAAATCCTTTTGATGTAGAAGTTGAGTCTTGGGTGTATCCCAAACCAGTCTTGTTGTTTGGTGATATTTGACTACTGATAATTTCATCCAAGATCCTTAAACTATTTCCAAATTGTGATCCCTTCTTTTCTTTCTCAATTTCACTTTTTAACAGCTTAATCTCATTAGGTTGTTGTAAAATGACTTCTTCAATTTTATTAGCTTCCAGGAGCTAGGACTTCAAATCACTGATGGTTTTTTCTGACTATTTGATGGTTTTGGAAACTTCCCTCTCTCTTGATTTAGTAGCTTCTTTAATCTCTAAAAGCTCTTCCCTTAGTACCCTGTTTTGTTTTTTAGTTTTTCTTAGTTATTCAAATATACTAAGGATTTCTTCTTCGAAGTTCACTTCTTCTTCATCTTCTAAATGTTTGTCATCTTGATTTTTTATTCCCATAAATAGAAGCTCGGGTTCGTCTTCTTCATTCTCTTCTGATGAACTATTGTCTTCTTGGGTAAAGAACATTTCATTTTTCTTGTAGAACTTCTTTTTATCATTAGTGTTTCTTTTCTTTTGATTTTGAAGGTTCTTTCATCATCGCTTTCCTCCTGCTTAGGATAGGGACATTTATTGGCAAAGTGTCCAATTTTTCCACAATTGAAACATATAAGAGGAATCTTTCCTTTGTATTTCCCTATCTCTTTCTTGAGGTTCTTTATGAAGTTGGTAGTTTCCTGATCGGATATATCTAATAACTCATCATTGGTCTTTTTCTCCCGCCTCATATTTGTTTTAGATGCTTTAAAGGATGTTTCTCTTTTTGATGGTTTATCATTCCTTGTTCTCATTTCATATGCTGTAAAAATTCCATGAAGTTGATCAACTGTGAGTGTGGTAAGATCAGGCCTATCTTCAATTGTATAAATATTGGCATCATATCTCATAAGTAATGCCCTTAGTATATTTTTCACAATGGGTTTATCTATAAGTTATTCTCCTACCGCTCTGATTGAATTAACCACTTCATCTAACCTATGAAGCTATTCAACAATGTTCTCTTCTTCTTTCATTTTTCAGATTTTTAAATTGAGTTCTATAGGTCTATAGTTTGTCTTCCCTGAATTTTTTATCTCCTTCATATAACACCTCCAATTTGTCCCAGATTTATTTGGATGACTTACAATGCATAACCTTCACACATATAGAATTTTTCAACCCTCCGAGAATTGCATTAACTACTTTTGAGTTGTCATTGCATATTTTTTTTCCTGCAACATCTTTGGGTGGATTAGTTGGTGCAGTGTAACCATCTAACACGGATTGCTAGATATCAAAACCAAGAGCCAACGGGAAGTTTTTCATTCTTATTTTCCATAGAGCATAGCCACCTTCATTGAAAAATGGTGCTTTGTTGTTAGACATTCCCTCTTGTTGATCCATCTTCAGGATCTACCTTCCAGTTGTTTAGACTGTGCTAAAGGCACTAGATATGATACCAATTGTTGTAATAATGAGGGGGGGGGTGGTGAATCAGTATTACCTATTTTCACCAATTAGCAGTTACTTTTATATTTTGTTAATTACCACAATAGATCAACAATGGACTTGTTTGTAAAATCAATTTATAAATATAATTAATAGTAATTACAAGGATTTATGAAGAATAATGAAGGACACCAATCCTTTTTAGAGCACCAACTCTAGGAGATACAAATCTCCTTCTTCATGGAACCAACCCTAGGAAGCACCAACTCCCTTACTTTTTAGGGCTCCAACCCTAGGAAGCACCAACTCCCTTGTCTTTGGGGCACCAACCCTAGGAAGCACCAACTCCCTTGAATTACACTTACTTAGTAAAGGATATGAGTCCTTTCGTGCTCCTCCCTTCCACCGTCACTTCATAGGAATCATCAGTTCTTCTTACTGGACTCTACTTCTGTTTTGATCTTCTGATATGGACTATAGAGACAATTTCTTCTCACCATTATTTCTCTTTTATATAATATTTCAACTGGTGTGAGCTATGAATCATTATTTCTTTTAGTTTGGACCATCGCACCTCTTCATTAATATTAACAATAATAACGTTTTTTTTTCTCCGTTGTTATTCAAACATTATCCTGAAGGATTTTCAATTTAGTGAGAGTGTTTTTCATAAATGGATCATTATTATGGATCGATTTCTTTTTAACTCGATCCCATGCCTTTTTATTTCATTCTCATTTTTTGTTGATCATATCTAAGATTTATGATTATCCTTTTAATCCATTTCAATTGTTGGATTACTCAACATAAATCAAGACAATGTCCAAATATTATCAGGTTTAACGTTACTTCACTTTTTGGTTCAGAATCAAACACGATCACATCTAAAACCCCACATGCCTTACCATTCATTAGATCAATGGATGGGGATCGACGATATCTGTGGATTGTGGAGATCTAGCTTGCTCGTGGTTTATCCCATCACCCAAACTCCACAATTTAAAGTTGTGTGATTGTTGGCGTATCAACCACAATTGTCGATCTCTTGATCGGGGAGATCTTATGGTCCTAATAAATTGTGGAATTGGAATCAACGATATGATTAAACCTCCCTTCATGCTCTACAATCAATCCCTACCCTTGATCTGACGCGTGTGCATCCCACGATCATGTGCACGACGAGATGGATGGTCGATACTTGATCTTCCATTAGATGGACGATCCTGGCTTGTCCCAAGGTTTCAAAGAAATCAACGGTCAAGAATTAATCTTCATTTCATTGGATGGTTCTCATTTACTTTGAGACTTCGATGTTTCAGGACTCCATTCTTTTCATTCTTCCAACTCTTCCAGAGAAAATTTCACCAGAGTGCATATCAACACTTCCCTGATTAATAACCTTCACATGTCTAGGAACTAGGACCATGGGATTAGGCACAAAGGATCTTCTCTCTTCGAGTATTCGGATATTCATGACTTCAGGGCTCCAGGATACTCAAACTCTGATAGGTTCAATCCCTCTAGAGTTTTTACCCACCAAATAAGTCATAATACTACGATGACTGGTTGTTTTTAGTTAGCATCTCATTCTTACTCTATCCTTCCACTACGTTTGATCTAACGGTCATGTGAGAACCCGAAGGATATTAGATCAATGACTAACATTAACTTCGACCTTCGACGCTTTAGGTAGTTCACTTTTTCCCACTTCCCAATTCTCTTGTAGTGAGATTCCCCGAATAATAAACCTCGAGTAATTTGACCTCATCTAACGGTCCTTATTAAACCAAAAAGCTTAACACAATCCAACGGTTGTGGGGATTTAAGCTATTCGGGGTCTTGGGCCTTTGGCCTTTCTTATCCTATCCTTCACTTTATTTTTTCGAATGGTCAATATTACTCCCGAAATGTTTCTCAGATCAACGATTGAGAATGAATTCGACCTTCGGCGCTTCAAGTAGTTGGTGGTGGTATGTTAAGCCCTAATATTGGCTCATTACCCCTTAATTGAGGAATATTAGATTAGTAATGTTATTTATTACCCCTTAATTGGGGCACATTAGATTAGTAATGTTATTTTATTTATGTCGGCTTTAGGCCATTAGTTGTAATTATACCTCCTAGTCTCCTATATATACCAAGGAGACATTTTCATTTTGAATCATCTTGTACATGAACATTTAAGTGGGGTAAAAAAAGGTTTCCCTCTCAAAGAGGCTTATTATTTAAAATTGTCTCTTTTTCAAGGCGTTGAGTACTTTTCCTAAGGTGTTTCTATGCTATATTGATGTTTGGTTCTTAACATATGGTATCAGAGCTCAAGGTCTTGGGATTTCGCTGCTACATCTGAGACACCGTGGAATTTTTGCTATAAATTTTTTTTATACAACGTTTCAGAAGGTAATTCTTGGATGATATTTAGAAGACAGACCAAGGTACGTTGGGTTCAAAATTCAGCTCCTTAGGCCTTATACTTTCGTATATACAGCCTGTACAATATAGGGTTCTAGAATCATCCCGAAATGAGTCATTGCAGAATTTTCACTATAAAAAAAATTCTGTAATGTTTCAGACCTTGAACTCCAGAGAAAATTTACAGAAATTAGTAATGTATCTATGGTAAAAAATTTAGCTTCTGGGTCATCTTAAATTTGTATATACACCCTGTGTGAGATAGGGTATATGACTAGTCCTATTGACTAGTCTCAAGAAGGTGTTCCAGGTAAAAAAATCATAACTTCTTCCTAGAGTATCCAACTTGCATGGGACTGGTTGCATTGGATCGTGGACAGTCTATAGTATTTTGGGTTCGAGTTTTAGAATTTAATATCAATTATTTTGTGCGGGGCACACTATACAAGTGAGATCTCCTGGAAAGGCCAAAAATCAGCAAGTTGTGGGGAAGTTACCCTAAATTCCATTTGGCACATCCAATTTTGATCAGACTTGTGGCATTGCAGAGAAGAAATATCAAAGAAATAAATAAGAGAAAGTTTCATACCCATAAGGGCCAAAAATTGGGAGATACAACAAAAGAAATATTGTCTAGCAGAACCACCTCAAAATCAAGGTTCAAAAGTTATACTTGGCCAACATGCCACCCAAAAAGGGAACTTCTACACCAAATAAGCCTCCAGAAAATCCTACTTGGACTCTTTATGAAGGTGAAGAAATGCGTAGGGACATAAATGAACAAAAAAATAAGATGGATTCAATGGAAGCTAAGATGGATTCAATGGAAGTTAAGATGGATTCAATGGAAGCTAAGTTGGATAATAAGATGGATTCAATGGAAGATAAGTTGGACACTAAGATAGATGGTTTAAAAGGGGAGATCATGGAAGAATTGAAAATTTTCATAACAGAGAAGACACCTGAAAGTGAAAATGCATCCCATGAAATTCATGATGTGGACATAAGGAAGGTGAATCAAGAATGGAGAAACTCCAAATTTGGTTTGAAGACCAACCACGTTCCTAAGATTGACATGAGGAAGTTTGATGGAAAGGACCCAATCACATGGATACTTCAGATGGAGCAATTCTTTGATCTCCACAATGTGCCACATACACAAAAGGTACGAATTGCTTCTTTATATTTAGAACCTAATCAATTT